>JAGDQP010006022.1:0-31657 GCA_022664845.1 Lepisma saccharinum
TACAAAGGTTGGACTTTATGTTTACATCTACGTCTCTTATTTTTAAAAAAATTACAACTCAGTAATTGAAAACGCATAAAGTTTTGCTTTTGTTGATCACGGTCATGGGCCTGAAGGAAGTTGCTGGGTTTTTCGTCCGTCTCGGGAATCTCGTCTGAAGACGGAGGATCGTCGGTGTCATCTTGATCATCATCGAATAGAATCATAGCGTCAAATCTTGCCAGAGCACAAAGTGCACACCTCAGCTCACTTAAGTCTAGCTCTCCGGCAAGTGCAAGCGCCCGTGCATCCCTCCTTGCGCTTACATGAGAGCAATTTGAGAAGCATTGGTGGGGCTGGTTCTCATAATGTTCTAATTGGTAATAAACCAAGGGAGCTCTTCGACCAACCCCACTCTGTGGCATCCTTCTCCACCCAACCACTTTTGCACTTGGTGGTATGTGCGATACGAATGGAATGGAAGGAAGCAGACTCTTTGGTTGGGGGCTAACTTGCCATGTTCACCTTCGCGTTAGCTGCTATTTTGAGGAACAGGTGGAGAAGAAGGACGTGAAGGTGTCGATGGATATGTCCCCTCCATACAGAGCGAAAAGGCACTTTCGCCAGGTTCGACTATAGCCTTGTGACTGACATCTGGGAGGAGAAACAAGGTGTCCAGGTCCATCAGGTTCCGGTTCTTTTGAAAAACACTCCACAATGTAGTTTTTCCTTGTCCGAAAAGGGTAGAGGTGGTGTCGCACCCGCTTAATGCGCGGAGGAAGAGTTCGAATCCGGGGACGATTCCTTTTCTCCTTGACTGAAAGAAGTGATAGCAAACTGTGTGCAACTTGACTCACCTCTGCCACTTTTCTGGAAATAAACATTTCGGATGGTCGAGCCCAAGCCGCAGAGGAGAACGATGATGTTCACATCCTCTCCAACCAAGATCACGTTCTCCTACGGCGGTTCGGATAATATCGCAGTCTACATCTTCTGCCGCTTTCTCAGTTTCAATGCCCCCTAGCCAAAATGCAAAGCACAGCTGGTCAATACGGCGTCGTTTATTGCAGTCGTTGGCTAACAGTTTCTCCTGGGGCACTTTGATGATAGTTGAGGATTCAAAGACGATCTCGTTGCAAGAAAGGGTAGCATAACGACGCAATCGTTCTGCGGTTTTAGTACTTCTGCGGGCCGTTCCTGCCAAAGGGGTTTAATGTGTAGGTGATGTAGCTAGCAATGATTGACCTGATCAAATCGTTTCGGTGCCAGGTAACCTTGTAGGAAAGTATCCCCCATCCATTACTGCAAACGTAATGGCTTCAAGAGATGTATTGGGAGATTGGAGTGAAATTAGCGTAGAAAGTAGATTTTGCGCTTTATGCATCCTCTTTTCGTTGAACAATAGCATTGGGTAAGGGACCAATTCGAATTTGAAGTACTCGTTCAATTCCAAAGTATTTGTTCAGACTTGAGGGTTGGATCCACATTAGCACATGTTGATTTTCACGTCAACCTCTGTATTAGTATTGAGTATTTTTGTCCAGACGATCTGAGTCCCTCTTTCTGATTAAACACATGTTGATTTTCACGTCAACCTTTGTGTGTAATTTGTTGGTCTTTCCCTCCCATACCTGTGTTTGAGAGGAATTAGAGCCATAAGATTGTTCAACGATAAAAAAGAGACCGAATACTCAGGATAGACCACGATGATCAATACGTTCAAGCGGCCTCTCCTGTTTATTACTTCTTTGACTCTGTGAAACTTAGGTAGGAAAGTTGCAGAAGTTTTTCATGCAAATGAGAGTACTTCTTCAGATTGCTCCCGCAATTTCCTGAGAGTAGATCCTAGGTGAGTAGTGTGCCAAGGATTTTTTTTGAGATTCCGTCTCTGGCAACTTGAAGGTGTCGCATATATATTTTTTCTAAAGATGAGATAGGTACTGCGGATTATCTCGCCCACAGTTTAGAGTAACTTCAGAAAGGTGTACCTTCTGCTATTTCCAAGAGCCTCTACAGCACTTGGATAGAGTCGATTTGATCCATCAGAAGTCTATGTACTATGTGGGTTAAGGGTCGAGTTATTGAAATCAAAGTTTTGGTAGTTATAGACTGCGATCTGTGGAAATTACTATTTGCAATGCATTACAGAAACCAGACTCAGTATAGAACACAGAAGTAAGAAAAAAACTAAAGTCGATGTCCCAGTAAATATCTGATATTTTATTTAAGAATTGGTAGCTTGATCCTAAGACCTCTGATGTAAGAAGTATTTTTTTGTGTATCTATTTTGAATTGCAGCATTCTTATTCATTAGTATATAAGTACTCTGGCATGTCGTTCGAACCCGACTCTTTCCAAGAGAGCGGAATAGAGGTCAGTTAGGACTTGTGTTATGCGATGAGGATTGTAAGTTTTGAGGATTTGTGTTCTGAATTGTTTGAAGTAATTTCGTGTATGTTTAAATGGTAAGCTAAAAGGCTGCTGAAAATGTATTTTCAGATATTCGTAGTTGTCAGAATATGGGAAAAGATGGAAAATTCCATGAGTAACGGGTCTTTGTGATGATGTTATTGGATCTTTGTGTGTGTGTGTGTGTTTTTTTTTTTTTTCATCCCAGCAAGACCGGAGATCAGAGATTTTGGAATGGAGGTCAGCAACGGGCCAATCCAGTTTTTGCAGGTAAAAAGATGTGTTGGTATGGGTTTAATCATTCCTCCCCTCCCGGCAGGGTCTATGCTTGTTTCGCTGTTTCAGTTGAGTTTGTCTTGGCTTCAGCCAGCAGAAACAGCTAGCGCTCGGTAGTGTTGGCAGAGCTCTGAGAAGTCCCTCTCCGACATGAGTTGAAGTCTATCGTTATGTTCATTAATGAAACTCGAAATTAGTTTAAATCTGAAAGTTTACTGATGGGAATTATTTCAAAGTCACCGTTTGAATACACGACAGATCATGAAGTCTTCTATGAAGTCATTTGTGAGTACTCATTCTTGCTACCGTTTATTGTGCGATTCACATCAACAATAGCAACACTTTTCTCGCGCTTTGAATTTGAAATTTTGGGGAATTCTAGTTGCAGCGGGATTTTGCACACAGAGATGAAGAAACGTTGAGTTTGATTTATCGTATGTGCTAATTCTGACAGTAGCGTCTGGTAACTTCAGGGTGAATCTGGCTGTGCATTGACACTTAACCAGGGTCTACGCATGTATAGCTAGTAAACAAGGAGTTTCTTGGACGGCCGGTATTGTGCACAGTTGGCGTCACTTTAACGATGAACAACGAGTAATGTCCAAATCGTTCTGACGATTTTAAAGATGCAGAGGGTGCAATCCAAGGTTGTTTGTTCTCGTTTATTGAGGTTGTAATTGATAGGGAATTTTGAGAGAGTTTCGGGAATTTCACTACTACTATATTCAAACATATCGAGGGCGTGCGTTCAAGTCCAGTTCGTTGTGTAAAGCTAAAAGATCAAACATTTGTGAAGAAAATCGATCTGTATTAATGAGCGTATGTGTTGCTAACAAAAAACCGTCCTCTACTCGTGTCAAACGTCTTTTTGCCTCCTCACGTCGCGTCGTCTGATACGCCGAAGATCTTATCTATACATATAAAAACATCAAATATATCATTATTCATTTTGTTGTCCTTCGAATTTTGGATCAATTCCCTTCTTTCACTAGAGGTAATTGTTAACAAGTGTCGTTAATACGAATTCAATTCCCTGTAGTCAAACCGAAGGTAAAAGGCGCTCTCGATTCTCGAATCGTAAAAATCAAAGGACTATTCAGGCGTTATAAAGGAAAAATAAAAATAGTCCCGTATCAGTACCTATAAACTAGACCTTCCAACATCCTCTGTTACACCCTATCCTAGCCTGAACCTGTGACGCGTTAAGACTTTAATGCGAAGTTTTGCCTTGTGTATGACTGAACTTTATTTCCTTCTATTGTTATCAAACATCCTAAATAGCAAACTGTATACTGGTGCAGGATTATAAAGCTTGCCTTCATATCCCAATAATATTGTGCTTGTTAAGACATGTACGTTTGAAGAGTGTGCTTAATACCTCAAAGATTTATCATTGTGTGCATAATACCCCAGAGCCTGGGTAATAAACACATCTAAAACAACTGTTATATTTTGATTATTTTTCATGTTAGTATAAAAAAAACATAAGTACTTTTTACTCTCTAGTGTTGTATGATGCGTGCTTCCATGTGATTAACAAGCAAGTTGCATTCACATCCGCACAATTATTTTATATGGAATTTTACCCCAATTCCCTCAAATTGGTGCTAATTACCCCGTTTTACCGTATCTAATTTCCTATACATGTATAAAGTATTTGTATATGGGATTAGCTACTAGTTTTGAGCCACCAGTTGAGTGTATAATTATTATATAAATGTTAACAATGATGCATATTGATCTTCCCTTCTGGTTTTATTATTATATTTTTTGAATATTAGAAAGGGAAAAAATACACCGCATTTTGTGAGACTGGACACCGGATGTAAGTCTCAAAGAAAAAATGTCAAATTAACCGTTATGTTATTCTTTCTCCTGATGAAGAATATGATGTTAAAGATAATTTTTGTTGATTTCATTACATTCTACAGAAAATAAAACCATTGCCGTTGAGAAATATGGACTATTGATGTCAAATTGCCGCAATCAGTGCGTTGATAATGACAATAATATGTTAGGAAACTATTTGGTGGTTGTAACGTGGTTGGTACTTTTAATACTCAGAATACGCCACGTCACAAAACCAATTGACAAGCTGCTTCAGTCTCGCTAGCGGGCGACCTACAAAGAGACACGGAAACAGAAAATAAGTAAACCAATATTATTATCCCCGTGCATGCCACTACACCAGCAATTACAAGGGTATGCAGTTTACAATTGATCACGTTATTTTACGAGCGGTTTGGACTCTGTCCCTTGAAGAAATGCTTTAATTATATAGATAGAACTAGAAAATGGGCTTGTAGAAGGAAAATCCTAAAAATTTCAGATATCAATTTATTATAACAAAATATGCAACAAATAACAAGGCCAATAAGACAACAGCGCACAACAACTTTTGTACTTATTCTATCTACATTGTACTCATCTTATTTGTACTCACCAACAAATATTATATTACTGTTCGTACTCCGATTGAGAAAATAAATTTACAGTCTGTGAATCAGTATTACTTGCTTACTAAATAAAACATCCTAAATAAGGAATGCATATCACAGCTGTGTTCGTGATGTATAAATGCCACAAAAAATTCACAATCTTTACCCATTCTCTCAGGTTTTACCTGGTGTAACACAATGAAAATTATTAAACTACGCCAAACAACAAACAAAAGTTGCTTGGTTGATTCTGCCCCGTGTATAATTACCAAGAAGGAAAGTAATACTACACTAACTACTTTGATCTGGGGTAATTTCAGGTTTTAAAGAATACTTTCCGAACTGGTCAATCCCCACAACTGGATCGTACTTCGAATATTAAATTCAATATTTAATTAGCATTTTTAGCCAATGCTCGCTCACAACAGTAACAATCCCAATACAGGAAAGATATCAGTGAACCACAGCTACTAAATACAAACATGTAACTACGTGTCACTACGAATTCAATCTCTTCGAAAAACAAAAACAAAATACAAGTATTAACTTTCACTCTTAATAACTACACACGATGAAGCAATAACATGAATATGAACGCGTAACAACTTTAGATGTAACATACGAGCAAGGAAAACGAGTACAAAAGCAAGAGTTTAATTTCGTGTGGTTGGTTCACGAAATGGAGGCGGAATAACCTTGTGGTACCAATCGATCCGAATCCAGAAAGAAGGTTCCGACAACACGACTCCAAATTATCCACCTAGCACTCAATTAAACGTTTCAAAACCTACTACTACACACACTACTTAGAGCAGAAGTACACACTCTCGGAGTATTCACATTAAAAGAAAATATTTAAAGTTCGTCAAAGATGGAAAAGTATGATGCTCGACTTACCACACGAAGTTATCTGACGTTGCATGAGAAGTCAGTTACAAACATGGCCACCTATAGGTGGCAGCACTAAAACACTATAGAGGTGCGAAAAACAAGTGAGCAACTGACAACGCATCAAAAGCGCCTTCAAATAATTACATTTAAACAGGAATATTGTTACAGGGTTCAAACTCGCAGCTCGCTGTTCCGTGTATATTAGTCATATTCCTTAAATATAGTTGGTGTTCATTCACCATCAGTAGACTCGTAAACTTTTAATGGATTTGGAGTTAAAACCTCCAATGGATCCAATGGAACCCCTAAGTATTAAATCCAAAACTTTTAATGGATTTAAAACCTTTACTCATACTTCATTCAACACTTCGATGAGATGTTTTAACAACGTATATTCATATTGTCTTGTACAGTAATTCAACAAGCTGGTAGATTGCGAAGCAAAATGCAGTTCGTGTTTTAAGTACCTAATTTGCCAATGTCTGTGTATTTTTGGAAAGAGTGTGTGATTTAGAAAGGGTCAGCTCAAACTGTAAAGGGCTACAAATGCTTGCTAAGCATTCTCAACAAATTCGGCTTTATTGTTTTTTATATTATATTATGTTATTTTTCTGGAGTGACAATCTCCATTCATTTTATGACGTTAACCTTCAGTTGCAGAAAAAGTTACTCAACTTATATACCGCTGTTCATCCTTACAAGAACTGCAGAATTATTATTTATAGTTGCAAAACGCAAAGTATTATTAGTTTATAAATCTTATCACTCTTCCTGCTTGTGTAGTTATACATAATTTTTAAAATACTTTAATGCACCGGATTCTTAAATTTGAGAACTACATAGGCCTATTGCCTTCATTCGGTGTTTCAGTTGATTTTTTACAATATCTTTAGCACTTTTCTCATTTAACTATAATTAATTCAATGAAATTATAGGCATCTCTTATGTAGAAGCTTCCCGAAAATTGCTTCCTTTTGTATTTCTTTAATGTTAAAAGCCCAAATATGCATATTTCAATTAACTTTAATTGATAAAACAATGACAGCAAATGTATGCAAAAGTTCACTTTGAACTCTCATCTAGAAGTAGTGGAAAATATGCCTCATCTTTTGTTACTTTATCTTACATCTAGGTTGAAGTTTTAAATCTTGGATAACTTCTTTCTCTGATTAACTTATTTTAAATTCGAAACGCTTCTGACTTCTATATTCAGTTTTAATACTTTTGTCTACAAATAATACTTACTTGCTTACTCTATGCCTTACGGAGCTCGCAAGTTAATCCCCGCAGTATCAAACCTTTGCCATAGTATTCTATCCAGAGCAAGATCAAACCAGTTTTGATCTCAAACACCTACTTCCCTACTTCTAATGTTATCCCCACAAAGTCGTCTCGGTCTTCCTAACGGTTTCTTTCCCTTCGGTTTACCGACCACGATGGAATATAATATTCGTTTCTCCCCATCCAAGCTACATGCCTTGCCCATTTTTGTCGTCGCGATTTCATTATTCTTACAATATCGGTTGAGTCGTAAAGTCCGTGAGTTCATTATACGGTCTCCTCCATTCCCTAGTCATCTCATCCCGTTTCGGCCCGTATGGCTTTCTCAAGATCTTATTTTCAAACACTCGTAATTTATGTTCATTTGCTAGGGTTTTACTCCAATTTTCGAAACCGTAAAGTATTACCGGCAGAATAACCGTTCTGTAAATTTTCAATTTCAACTTTCTTGATATTAATCGCGAGGTTAGGAGTTTCTGGACTGAGTAGAAACATAAGTTCAACGACGCTAAGCGACTTTTTATTTATTCCGTGACCTCGTTTTTTATTTTTACATATGCTTCCAAATATTTAAATTTTTCTATGATCTAATCCCTAATTATTATGTTTCTATTTCCTTTATTCTATGTATTTAGGATTACTATAATGTATTTTGTTTTCTCTGTGTTTACCTGTAGACCTATCTCATCACAAGCTTCTACTAAGACATCCGTGTTACCTCGTAGTGCATCCATATCGTCCCGTATTAAATCTATATCATCCGTGTATACGAACAGTAGATTCAAACCATTCAACGTTAGTCCCTTTTTGTTCTATTTTGTTTTCTGAATCGCATATTCTAACGCAAAGTTAAACAGTAATGGTGATGGAACATAACCTTGTTTCAATCCCTTGAGAATCTCGAAACTATCCGACATACCTATCCATACTCTGCTTATGGGGTCGCTGAGACACAACCTCAGTATTTGAAAAAGGTTTTTTTTTTCGGAATTCTAAGTTGTACTAGTATATTGTATAATTTTTCCCTTTTGATAGTCATATAAATAATAACCACAGGTGTTACAGACCGATAGGTCCTGAGCCTGCCCTAACGCCATTTGTACGCGGTTGGTGGAACTATGTCCACCTGAGTGACGGCAATGTGGTCAGTACTGCGCGCCGCCTGGGCACGAATAGGCGTATTAGGGGCTTTCTAGACCTTTATTCACGTGACACCCCAGTTTGTCTCACGACACTGGGTGGACGCCGAAAAGTGCGACTCCAGCCGGGAAATGAACCTATACTTTCTCAAAATCAATGAATAACTGGTGAACACTTATCTCAATGAAAAAATCTGGTCCAACGTGGATCAATTTCTTTTAAATCCACATTGGTCATAGATTTTCGAAAATTTGAACATGAAGTCTAATATGTTATATAAGTATCCCGGAGTTCCTGGGTTCGAGTCCTAACTAGGGGACATGGGAAAGCTGCTTGTGGATTTTAGAAAATTAACAACTTATAGACCGAAGAGAGGTCCAAATCATTATTTAAAGAATATGGTAGAAAAGTACGAAGTTCACTTGAAAATTAATGCGCAAAAAATCCAAATAGAATCATTTTGCTAGTTATAAATATACCTTAGATATCAGAGCGATTGCGAAATCTACATCAAATTCTGAGATTTTTTTTATAATACCATTTTCCAAGAAACTGAAAATAATCCCTAACTGAATGGTTAATAAAAATAATAATATTCCTAATTTCTAGATGCAACAATCAAAACTTGTTTAAATGACTGGGAAGTGTCATTTGCTCTACCGCTAAAAGAGACACCAGAGGTTTTTTGTTGTTGTTGTTATAAATTTCTGACACGATAAAAATATTTCGCTTAATTTTGTGTGAGTACGTAGATCTTTTGTAAAAGCCTTAAAGACAGGACGTTAGTATCAAAAGTTGATTTATTATTACAATCTTACCCGTTATTCCCTTCAACATATCCGCTCCGTTACTGTTGCATACGGATTGTGCATTATGGTCAATTCCTTCAGTAGAACCGTTATTTTCTTCTTTACCTGGTCCATAGTCTGAAAATGGGCTGTGTTCAATGCGTATTTTACTATAGGAATAGGTAAAAGTCAAACGGAGCTAAGTCAGATGACTAGAGTGGGTGGTCGAGCATGCGATACTCTTACAAGAAAGAAATTGCTTTACAAACAGAGCAGTGAGAGTAAGAGTATTGTCCTGACGACGAATTTACATCTTCTTGTTCTTCGGGCCTCTTCTTACTCATGCATCCCCTCAACTTGGTAAGAACCTCAAAGTAATACCGTGATTAACTCTATACGCATTCAACCAAGACAATGCTATTGACATCAAAGACAACTATCAGCATTCCCAATACAAGGTGATCCGGTCATTCTTCACTTTCAACATTCTCTCGCCCATCAAAAAATCGTTTTTGTCATTCAAACACTTGACCATTTCACATCACGTCATGACCGTAAACCTCCTGCAACATTTCAATGGGCGAGTTCTTCATTTAACAAGAAATGCATATTTTAACATTAGAGCTAAGTATGCGGAGTTAGAATTGTCCCTTCAATAGCTTCTTATTAAATAACTATTAGTGTAACCTTGTTTCTCTTGTCTGCTTCCGGATGCTTCAAGGTCAACCGCTACGCGTGTGCGTCTCACTGTCATTATTAAATTGCAATTCCTTGTATTAAACCTTTAATACCCACAAACTTTAAATATAATCTATACACACTAAATTCAGAGTGGAATTCCTCTCGATTTAAGCGGAATATTTCATTGTTTCAGAGCGGAAAGAAGGACCACGCTTTTAGAGTGAATTATCGTCAGAGCAAAGATTAGAAATTTCCGTTCGAAAAAGGGTGGAATTTATGGTAATCCATTTCGATGGGAACGTAGATATGATATTTTTAGGTGAATTTCCATTCATGCAGATAAAGTTTTCATCTTTTGAGCACGAAAACGATGCAATACAATGTTGAAAATGTAAAAACCATGCAAAAGGGACCATTTATCCATAAGAAATAAGAAAGAAAACTAACATAGTTATGAACGAAAAAGAGTAAATAAACTTAATTTCGTGGAGATTTGAACCTGGTGCCTTTCGGTCAGCTGTCCAACGCATTAACCTCTCAGCCAGCCGTCCAATGGAGAACTAAAGTCTTACGTCAGATCCGGCAGGTTGCCATGGTAACCCGCCATGTTACAGTCTAAACAAACGGGTGTTTAGCAGTAGGTTTCTAGTGTTTGATATTCAACAGGTCGTTATGATTTTGTGCCAGATTGTCATCATTACAATGAAAGAGACACGTGTTGCTTTTTTCCAAAGGCAGAAACTAGGAAAGGAAGTGATAGGGGCCAATTACGCAACTAAACAAATACCTAGCAATGCCACTGAACGCAATTTTGAACATTGATGTGATTATGAGAATAATTCATCGTTGATTGCTGAGCTCCTGATTTTAAAAAGGCGATAACTATACCTAAGAAGCTTAAACTGAAGTTGCTATTTCGGTTATAGTTAAGGACATAGACTTAAGAAGATAAATACGAGTGCTAAAAAGAAACCCTTGTACCCTATGTACAGCTGCGCAAATTGATATTGTAGGTAAAATATACAAGGTAAGATAAAGCATATAGCAAGATTTCGAAAGTAATATCTTTGCATGTGTTTCATAAAAGCATAAATTACCGGAATAAAATTTAGCTACTCACTTCATTCAACTTGTTATATTTACTGTTCATACGTCCTTTCTTACAGTTTACCTCTTATATGCCTAAAAATCTCTGTCATATGTAAGCAAATGTACATGTTTGGACTCCACAGCATTTTTCTACTTTTTCAATCAGTTTCCGCTCGTCACCGAAATAATCAACAATTCGAAAACTATTAACAGCCATTACTTCCACAACTGATTTTCCACCTTTCTGCTATCAAACTTACTGTTGGTTTAGACTTGGCCTCCGCCATTACTATGGTAACTAAGACTTTAGTTTTCCTTTGCACGAATATGCCTTCCAAATGGTTTCTTTTATCTTCTCAGGCACTTGAGAACGTTAAAATATTTCTTGCACATATCTTACTTTTAATGTTTTCTGCTATATTCTTGTCACTGAGAAAAGTTTTCAGGTCTCTTGTTGTCATTTTTAACTAAACAGAACGATAAATTTAACAGTATACCTTCGTCTTTCTATAAACTTTGCAGTAACAAATGGCAGAGAACAAACATAACTAGTAGCCATGATGGATTGTGAATCACTCTAAAAAGATGAGAAATAAACCAGTCTAAAAAGATGAGAGATTGATCTCTGAAGTTCGAAAAATAAAGTACATCCAGAAGCATCGAAATTCCATCTAGAAAAAGCACAATTCCAACCAAACGACAGCTTTTCGTTGAAAATCACTCTTTAGGAATGAAATAAAAAGATTGGTCCTTCTTTTCCCTCTAAAAGAGTGAATATTCCGTTATTTTGATTCCGTGTGTACATAAATAGATCACAGAAAATGTTACGTACATAACATTCTATGTTGGCACGAAATGTTAAGTGTTGTTTCTCTACATTACAAAATAAAATTTGAATTTTATTTATGGGCTTTAGGCATCTAAGGCTCAGGATAGAATAGGGGAGCGGAAAGGATTTGGAAAGGTGTCGGCCAGGGCCTATGTTGAAGGTGATACCGTGGCATTTGCCTAGTGTGACTGAGGAAAACCCCTGGAGAAACCTCACTCAGGATAATCGGCAGCTGGATTGAACCCACGACCTCCCGAATACTACGCCAACACTCTACTACTGAGCTACGGAGACTGAGTACAACAAAAAATACCCTTAAAACAGTTATCACATTGCTAAAGGTGAAAAGTATGCAGGGTAATGAACCAATAATAAACGAAATAAAATTTATGACACTTTTATTGTATCATAGTTTAAAGATTTTTTCAACTCTTCACGCTTTCATTATTATTACTGTGAATTATTGTATAAAAACATGCATTCCTTCAATTACACTCGTTCGTTGTTGTTAAACTATAACGCAGAAGAAGTATAGATTTTTATCCAGTCGTAATCATACGCAGAAAACTCTCTGACACTGATTCCAGCTTCCTCTAGTTCCTCAAGACCTTCCCTATTCATGTCTTCATCTTCTTCATATTTTGAATAGAACTGAATGAATCTTACTTTCATACGAAAGTGATGATTGCGTTTCTTCATAATTCGGAAGAAGGATATCAACTCTTTGGCACATTCGTAGCAAGGTGAATAATTCATACGAAGGTTAAGAAACCTGTAAAGAAAGAAAATAATCTATCACTTGGAATTTCACTTCATCATTAGAAAGAGGAAATGGGTTACTTCTGTGCTGTCTAGTTTCTTATTATAATATAAATTAATTTAATTGTTTTAAAACCTTAACACTTCCACTGTCAGCTCAGCTCGACTTTTAAATTTGAGCTGAAACAAAGCTTCTCACAATGGAGTCATAGTAAGTTACAAAAACCTTTTTACTTCTTCACGTACGTCTACCGTATCAAAATTAAAGATTTGTTTTATGAAAACTTAAAAAGAGAATATGCTGTTAGCATAATTAACGAAATTAGGTGTCAGAAACTTTTTGCAGTATTGTGTTATATAAAGCTGAAACTTGAACTTTACGAAAGATTATAGAAAGAAAATTGGAAGCCTTCGAAATTAGCACAAGTAGAAGAGTGGAAAGATTAGTTGGACACGGAAGTAGTAATGAGCGCAAGAGTCTTGGTCTTGGTCTTGCATGCAAGACCAAGACCGAGGATACCGATGCAAGACCAAGACCATACCTGCAAGACCAAGACCACCTGCAAGAGTCTTGCGCACGCACTATTTGAATATTTCTAAAACTTGGAAAGGAAGGGTAAATCATTATATCCTTCACATGAATTTCTTTGGCTTCTGTAAAAATACCGCTGGACTCTAGGTGTTCCCAATTGTGCAAATCGTGTGAGTGGATCTGAGAATCATGCCGCTGTTACTGTAGCATACTAACCTAAACGTACAATGTACTCTACTGTACACTAAACTTACAATAGAAAGAAAATGTTTCTGTTAAGGGCCAAGTAAAGCCAAGATCTCCGACAAGAGATGACAGCACTATCTCTGTATATGTCTAATGTATTTTTATCGTTGCACGAAATTTCAATGTTGATCCTACAAATTCAATCCTGGAGAGTTCAAACTTTCAGGGAAGAAAGTTCATAAGTAATTCAAGAGTTGTACCTGTGCCGATTTTTCATTTTCTTTCGTGTTCGTTGTTAAAAGAGCTTCATTGTTATGGGCATAATCACACTGAAACTATTTCAACAATGAACAAGATAGAAAATGAAAAATCGGCACAGGTACAACTCTTGAATTACTTATGAACTTTCTTGCCTGAAAGTCTGAACTCGCTAGGATTGAATTTGTAGGAGCAACATTGAAATTTCATGCAACGATAAAAATACATAAAACACATACGGAGATAGTGCTGCCATCTCTTGTTGAAGATCTTGGGTTTACATCCCCCTTAAGGATAATTTGGATAAAGGGCAAAACGGAGTCTGTTGTCCTGGCTTTATGATGTTAGGTTAGTCGTGGTATGATCTATTGATTCAGATTAAGGTGCATTATGGTCAGTTCAGAGTCTGTACTGATTTGTGTAACCAAGTCTTTGTGTTTGTTCTAAGCTACTAGTCGATTTTATAAAATGTCTGTTGATATGTGTTACTGAAAACTGATTTCTGTTTTATATGTTATGCTACGGAGAATTGAGTCTGAATAAAACAACAGTTTTTGCAGTACATTTGGTAATTGTTCGTCACTTGTAGATAAAGTTGGGAGGAATATTACTAGATATGGGCTATGGTTTTGGATGCAACGCAAAAGTTACTTTAGAGTAAGCTAGAGGTAACGGGCGTGTGAGCTTATATTGAGCACAGAAGTGCTTCAAATTGAGCAGGTTTACTTTGATACATTTGTTCAACAGAAAAGTATTGGTCCACAAACTCGTAAGTAATTTTACCGAGCCATCCTGGCTGAGGTTTTCTAGAGTTTTCCTCAGTCTCACCAGGCGAATGCTGGGATGGTACCTTAACTCAAAGCCCTGGCAGCTAATTTTCTCATTGTTGTTCCAAGCCTTAGGCCATAGATGCCTGTTAGGCTTAAATAAATTCAAATTCAAATTTGTAAGTAATTATACTTTCTATCACTCTTCTGCCAGAGCTCGCTTGAGCCATGACTAGTCTCACTATCGTCAATTGTCTGGGTTTGTGGACATTAGTGCTTCTTAGACGAAAACAACACTAACAAGGGAACTTTTTTTGCTGTTCAGCGAGTTTTGACTTCGGACATGTTTTTCGAGTTAGACCTTATTTGAAGCATATAGATAGCGAAAATAACACGCATAGACTCACACTCTGTCATATGCAGTATTTGTGTCCCGAATAAGCGAGTTGTGTAATTTAAGCGACTTTTAAGCAGTAAAATCAACCTTAAAGGTGAAACTTTATATTAAGTACATGAGTTATCAGATGCATTTTTGTAGGTACTTTTACGTGTAAAACACAAATTTTACCATGAAAATTTTCGCAAATTGAATGTTTTTTATACAAACTCCAGTTTATGATCGAAAATGAACAAAATTCCATAGAAAGTAATGCCGTAAAGGAACAACAATACAACTGTGGGAAAGGGGAAGGGGCAGGGGATTATAAATACATAAAAGATAATGGTTTCTAATATCTTTTGGGAGCCTAGGGCGCTTGCAATCGCTAAACTACTGATCGACTACGCGGTTTTTAAGAAAGAAGCGAAGCGCTGGAGCGAGCATAGCAAAAAAGCGAGTGCACCTCATGGAGATGCGTAGCATAATTGTTCTGATGCCCAGCGGTTTCACAATTTGGTGACCTTCGCAAGGCCTGGGAGCTCCGTTACGTTCTTAAAGTTAGTCCCTTAAAAAAAAAGGAATTTTACAATTATAACGTTTGTAATAAATATGTTGTAATTATAAGTAAAATTAGAATTCGTTTGCTGTACTTTAAAAACCTAAATAATAATAACGGACTTAATATTTGTTTACATTTATCTTTAAATAAAAGACGAAAACGTGAAATGATGGGGAACAAATTGATTGAATCACTTTTTAATGAAAAATAAAAGAAAGTTAAGTCTGTTTAGATTGAAAAACAATTCATTATGCTTATTTTCATTTTTAGAACTTGTTAATTCACTATAATTAGTATTATTGTTTGACTGTTTCATTTTAAAGTTCAATTTCGAATATTTATAAAAATTATCAAATCAGTTGCGTTTTCTCGTGCTTACCACAGTTATTTAAAATATTTAACTTTCAAAAAATTAATAGTAAGCGTGTATGTTAAATAAGATGTTTGAAACAAATATAAGATGCAACATGACAGACGAGATTTTATTTTCATAAGTATTTTGAAAAATATTTACTGTTCTAATTATTAATTATAATTTTAGTTTCTAATATAGTTATGATAATATTTGTTTGGTAAGGGGTATTGAAAATGTACGTAAACGAAGAGAGCGCAGAAGAAGCGAGAGTGTTGCAATTTTGTTCAGGAATTACACACCAAAGAGGAGATGGGATGAAAAAATGTACGTACGAAAGTAAAAATTCAAATTGTATTATTTAAAATGTCCGCATTAAATAACCGTGTAGTCGATCAGTGGTTTAGCGATTGCAAGCGCCCTAGACCACCTAAAAGGTATTAGAAACCATTATTTTTTATGTATTTATAATCACCTGCCTACCTTCCCCTTTCCCACAGTTGTATTGTTGTTCCTTTACGGCATTACTTTCTATGGAATTTTGTTCATTTTCGATCGTAAACTGGAGTTTGTATAAAAAACATTCAATTTGCGAACATTGTCATGGTGAAATTTGTGTTCTACACGTAAAAGTACCTATGGAAATGCATCTGGTAACTCATTTACTTAATATAAAGTTTCACCTTCAAGGTTGATTTTACTGCTTAAAAGTCACTCAAATTACACAACTCAACTTATTCGGGACACAAATATATGACAGAGTGCGAGTCTGTGCGTGTCATTTTCGCTATCTATATGATTCAAATAAGATCCGAAGTCAAAACTCGCTGAACAGCAAAAATAGTTCCCTTGTAAGTTTTAGTTAAACACAATATCCGTGTATGATTGGTCTTTCTTTGGAACTTACCTGGAGCACGGAGAATGGTAAATAATTGGAACAGTGACTAGAAGATGACAGAGAGCACAATTCTATAGATTGTTACAAGGTAAGAACTTCAATGTCTAAATTATTTTGGACATCATTTTCGATAACCCATGATTGCAGTCTGTCAAAGCTTACGAAACATAGTTGTGTGCCTAAAACAGCAAGTAAACTAAAAGTGAAATAATAAAATGTTAGAGATGTTGTTCAAAAGCGAAATTGAACTTCGGTAGTTCTATTCTGTACACTTACATGAAAATAAACAATACATTAAAACACATTTCCATTACTATTGACGCATTAAGACAGGCAATGATACGCATAGCTTTTACTATTCCCTATATCCGGTGTAAAATTTACGTATGAAACGTATATTTTTTTTAAAAAAGTAAGGCTTGCAAGACTCTTGCACGCAAAACCAAGATCAGGGATACCGATGCAAGACCAAGACTGGGTGTGCAAGACCAAGACCAAGACCAAGACCGCTACGGTCTTGGTCTTGGTCTTGCTTTTGCTCATCACTACACGGAAGGCGCATAATGAGAAAGTTGTGAAGAGGGTATAGGCGAGAGACGATCAATATAGAGACTGGTTAAGAAATTGGCTGTGCAGATATTTTATACTAAGGAATGCAGAATGATTGAGGATAAAGAGAAAGAAGGAGTATCAAACTCTTTAAGAATATTAAGGGAGATAACTCGTATGCTGAGACGAAGAGGAAAACGCAAGATCGATATGAATGGAGGGGGCATAGCGTTTCCTAAGAAACCTGACGCTTTCGACAGAACACATACGATGATGATCCTATATATGTAGATTTTAAGTGTTAAGGTGGTGCCATTTTTGTGTTTGTAAACCGTTGAAATGCCAAATTTCTTGAATTATATACAAATAAATAAACAAAATAAATGCTTTCAGTTAAAATTAAAATTCTATCAGAGTTCTAGTTTTAAAAAAAAAACATCGGAAAAGAGCGAAGGATCAGCTAAACTCAACGATCTACTTGTTGTTCGGTTCTCAAGTGCAATAATTTATCTCATCACGTAATCAGAAAGAACGTATAAAAATTAGTAGGTCGAAACTTTTTTATGAAGAAAGGATGGAAAAGGAAGTACAATGACACTCAGGGAATACATGTGTCAGCCAACGTGATAATGTTAACCTTCAATTTGCTTAATACGACATACTCTTCCACAGCTTACAACGACGACTAAGGTTTTTGCATGAAGACAACAACTGTTCTCCTAAAAAATAAACAGCTTACAGCGGACGATAGATAAGAGCTCATTGGAAAAGAATAATAGGAGCAAGGACTTAAAATATCGATCACTATCATACGGACTGGAAGTACTTTCGCCATTTTGATAGGAATACTAATATTAACTAATGAAAGAGCGTAGCTCATATTTGAGTATATATTTAATGTATTAGATGAGGGATTAATAGAGAATGTGGCTCGAAGGACTAAGAACAGCCCAAATGGTAACAAGCTCTGAACACACCCATAGTATTTTCGTAGAGACAACGTGGATGACTTGTTGACTTGGTCACTTGTCCTGAATTCGACCTGGTAACAGGCTTAATTACTATTACTCGCGCCCGGAAAGTTTTTTAAATTCTTGGCCCGAGCGAAGCGCGGCCATATAAGTTTTTTAAATTCTTGGCCCGAGCGAAGCGCGGCCATATAAGTTTTTTAAATTCTTGGCCCGAGCGAAGCGCGGCCATATAAGTTTTAAAAATTCTTGGCCCGAGCCTAGTCCGATAATTTTTTTAAACTCTTTTAATGTATTTCTAACCCTCATGCAAAGGATCAAAATAATCCTTTCGCTCTGAAGAGTAGGATTACTCGCAGTCGCAGGTTTCTTAAGTCCAGCAAGGAAGTAGTCAAAGTATAACTTTTATTGTAAAACAAATGATCGGCAATTTGACTGCACCCACAAGACGTACATTTGTACGGTATTAAACACCGTATTAGACTGCAACCCTGACTTTATCCACCATTTCTTCTTGTGGGTCGGTGAAGTGGACAGAAGAACAAAGAGTGCGGTATACTTTCAATTTTATATCAAGACGACAACTGTGACTGTTCACCCCCTGGGATCCAGTGGTTGGATTGACCATATTCTGGTATTGATGAGGATATTGTCTTTTGCTATTTATTGAAGGAAGGGCATGCAATTACTTGTGTGACTGCTGACTGGGGTGAACGGTGAACAACTAATCCTCTATATAGCGAAAGTAGAGACGCTAAGAAACAGCAACTGTAAATATTGCATTGTTTGTAATACTTTTCAATCCACGTGCATACAGACTTAACGTTTGGCTCTATTCCAATTATCGTTTAACGAAAGCCAATAATTATTTTTTTTAAAAACTGCAATTAATCGGCCCAAGCCCGGCCCGACCTGAATAGAAAGCAATGTAGGGCCGCCCAAGCCCGGCCCAAAAAAATAGCAAAGCTAGCTCACACAAGCCCGGCCCGATGACCGGACCGCGCCGGGCTGCAGGCCTCGGGCCGAGCCCGGACCGTGCAGGTCTCTAGAGTCTACAAACACAAATCTTGTTGGGCAATGAAATTGACTATGTTGGAAAGAACCTTGGTTAGGGTTATTTTAAAAATCATCATCTAGAACTCGGAACTTGATGACCTAAGCAATGATTTCACATTGAAAGCACAGTAGCACAACAATCTTCTCAGCAGCATTATTAAAGATTATCAACAACTAAAGGTATAAATAACAGAAAGAGAAGATGAACAGCCAGACATTCAATGATGTTATCAACAAAATCAGATGAACTTAAGAGGATTAAGCGAAACATCATAGGAAAATGTGGAGGAAAAATGAAGAACAGTTGGAATTACCGTCAGGACACACTTCAAAGGATCAGAAAATGGCAAATCGACAGGCGTTGGCTTTATAATTAATAAAGACCTGAACTCACGAATCACAGAAATTGAAGGAATTTCAGATAGAATCGCACGTGTAATATGGAGGTATAAAGGTAAACAAGAGATGCAGTATGTAAATTATAGAAGTTTATGCTAAAACAACATCACATCCGGAGAAAAAAATCGAAGACCTATACGAACGAAAACAGAAAATTTTGGATAGTAGCAAATCGCATTACAAAGCTGTAATGGGGGACTTAAATGCGAAAGTAGGAACCAAGCAGAGCAGTCACACGATAGAGGGAAGTTTTGGATTTGGCAACAGAAACAAGAGAGAAGTTATTGGAATTCTCAGAAGCCAACACATTGTTCATTTCCAATACATTTTTCAAGAAGCCGAAACTGAGGAGGTGGACATGGAAAGGCCCAAATGGGACTAAAAACGAAATAGACTACGTTTTATCGAATAACAGGGAAATTCTGCAAGACGTGTCTGTTCGGAACAGTTTCAAAATTTCTAGTGACCATAGAATGGTGAGATGTAAGCTGAAACTAAATTCTAGACTTGAACGCCATTTTTAGATCTGGAAAATCTAGGTAAACACAAACAGACTTCCGAGATAGAACTAAGCAACAGATCAAGCGCCTTGGAAGAGTTAGAGGATAAAGAAGACATCAATAGCAGAAATAAAATATTGACTGAGATAATAAGACAAACAGCCAAAGAAATAGTAGGAATCAAAAGGAAATAAGAGAGCAAAATCTTAGAAGAAGCTAAACTGTTGATGAAGAAAAGAAGACAAATGAAAGAAGAGAAAAATTACATACAGGATTGAGTACATAAAACTAAATAAAACCGTAAGGAAGAAAATAAAAGAGGATGTACGAAGATACAACGAAAATCTTTGTTAGAAATACAATCGAGGAAAACAAGAGCCTGAATGAAAACTAAACAGCAGCTCATGATAGGCAAGAAGCAAATAGTTGCAGTTAAGAGACCAGACGGGATCGTAACACGAAATAAGGAGGAAATTATAAAAATATTGGAAAATTTCTACAGACACTTGTACTACTCCGAAGAACTAGGAAATGATGATTCAGAAGATAATGATGTAGAAGTGCCAGACGTATAGAAAGAAGTGGATAAAGTACTTCGAGGGACGAAGAACGGAAAATCGCCAGGAGAAGATGGACTCACAGCAGAGATGTTTAAATGGGGAGGTGAAAAGATGAAAGATGAACTTTCGAAATTATTCTCGATGTGCCTGAGGAAGACAGAAATACCGTCAAGTTGGAATAGTGTTCTTATTATTTTAATGCACAAGAAAGGGGACAAAGAATGCGTCGAAAATACAGACCAATTAGTTCTATACAAAATGTTCACCAAAGTTATTTTGAATCGTATTGAACGAGACTTTGATTTTAACAAGGGAAGGGAACAAGCCGGATTTCGTCATGGATTTAGCACAATGGACCACATACAAGCATTGAATGAAGTTATGGAAAGGACTAACGAATATAAACTTCCAGTATATTTGGGATTCATAGATTTTGAAAAGGCTTTCGATTCGGTCTCCTTGGCAGTAGTACTTATATCATTTGAACATCAGGGCATCGAAAGTGCATGCATCACGTTACTGCAAAACATCTACTCGACTGCTACATCTGTAATTAGACTATATCAAGAAAGTTAAAAATTTAAAGTTGGAAAAGGGGTAAGGCAATGAGATTCAACTTCTCCAAAACTGTTTTCTGCGGTCCTGAAGACAGTGTTCCCAAATTTAAACTGGGATGAAGTTGGAATACAAATTATTGACCAATATATTCATCACCTACGATTCGCTGATGAGATAGTCCTGTTTCCTTCAACTGCAGAAGAACTACAAACCAAAATGGAAGAACTGTGTAATGAGAGTTCGAAAATAGGCTTTAAAATGAATTTAAGTGAAACATAAGTAATGTACAATCAACATGCTGCAAAGAAGGAAATTAGATTAACGGAGAAACAATAGACATAGTTGATGAGTATGTTTAAGTAGGTCAGCTCAAAATATCGAATGCCAAGTTGGCGGATGAAATAAATAGAAGGTGTAAAATGGCGTGAGTTCGTTTGAAAGACTACACTTTATTTTCAAAAGCAAACTACCAATGTATCTCAAGCGTAAAGTTTGTACTCAATGTGTTTTACCTGTGATGGTGTACAGCTGTGGAACTTGGACATTGAATGCGCAAAAAACTCAAAGATTAAGTCACACAAAGAGCAATGGAGAGATGCATGCTAGGAATAACTAGGATGGACAGAAAGACATATGAATGGATTCGCGCACAAACAAATGGAGACGATGTAATCAAGACTGCGAAGAAGATGAAGTGGAGAAGGGGCGGTCACATAGCTAGACGAACAGATGGAAGATGGACGACAATTGGATTCTTCGAGAAAAGAAACGACCGAGGCGATGTCCACATGCAAGATGGGTAGATGAAATCAAGCGTTTTTCGGGAGCTACATGGATGAGCATCAGACCGAGATTTGTGGAAGGAAAAGGGAGAGGCCTTCATCCAGCAGTGGATAGAAAACGGCTGAATATGATTATATATATATGCACTTAATAAACAACCTATGTATGACTTTAAAATGGTCTAAAATCCGAGTAATGCATGTAAAAATAGCATTTCTTACTTCACATTTGGGTATAAATTAAATTTGATTAGTATATTCTTCCTTTAAATCTAGTTTCTTTCACAGGTTTAGCAATATTTTTAATTTGATGCGATCTGATAACATGAATAATAGTACCCACACTTTACAGGTATTACAGAAAACCAAATTATTAGTAATTGTCCAAATTGTAGGATGAAAACCTATAAATACCATATATTCTTCGCTACACTAGTAGTTTCCTTTGCTAATTAATAGGGCCTATTGGAATTAAACCGAACCAAGGAAGAACCAACGGTAAAATCTCTGTGCTTTCAATAACAACACGGTATCCAATTATGACTTCTCCTACACCCAATCATTGCAGAGTCAGAGGGGAAGAGATAAAATTTAGCGGGTAATAAAAATAAATAGAGCTACTCCTCATTTCAATGGTTAGGCTGGCCTACGTTCGAATCTCAGTGCCCAATTTGGGTGTTGACTCAACTTCATGAGGACCATAGAAGAGCTAATTTAAAAAGTTGATTGCTGTTACGAAAACCCAAAAAAAAAAGAGGAAATGGGAGTCGTTGCGCTCACCATACAACAGCCAACTGATATATTGTTTTCTGGCAAACCAAGACCCAATTTGGGCCGTAGCTTCGTAAAGTTAAGTGAATATGAAGTGCAAAGATACCGTAATAATCGACTTTACCCTGCATGCCGAAATGTAAGTTTGTTTTAAATGCAAATTTATTTATTTTTATATATGAAGACACGCCATTTATACCTCCATTGTGGGTACGAAACCAAGCATCACTGAACTACGGACTTAGAACTAAGAAGATCAAACAAAATGCTGCTTTGACAGTTTTATGATTATCAGTTCTAAGTGACAGCTCAAGCTATTCGTGGATCTACACAATTATACGGTGGAGAATGTACTGTATGACTAGCATAATTAGACAAAATTTTGAATTGAGTGAATTCTTATTAACGTCCTAACGAGCTGGTAAGCTTGTAAGGACGGAATATACAGTATTTGGGAAAGTAGGAATTGCATCGGTTGGAATTGAACCCATGACTCCGCTCACAGAAAGCGAGCACTCCAACATCTCGTTTATCCTGAGGTAACAAAAATTTGGAGAGAAAAATTTGAAAAAGAATAGAAAACTGAAAAAAGAAAGAAAGAAAATACTAAAATAGAAAAGAAGATGAAAGAATGGAAAATATATAGTCAGACAAAAAAAAATAATAACTATAGCACGAAACGCTAAATAAGAGATTATATTACTTACCTCAAAGGCAAATTTAAGGATTCCAAAAAATCCATCATCAGAATCTCAGCATGGGCTTCCTCGTTGTTAAATTCCCATCCTTTGCGAAAATATCTGTCAAACTCTTCACACTCATAAAGAATGACAGTTTCATTTGGAAAGTTTTGGTTTTTAGTATTCCACATGACATCTCTTGCACGAGATAAATGGATTTTTCGGTGTTTTTGTAAAGCGTAAGACATAATTCGTAAGTTTATGACCTACGCACAGACACACCTGACCGCTACGCTTCACACTCAATAACAACACAACTAACAGCAACTGTGGAGTCCTGTCTCACGTCGCGTTGTTTTAATATAGTGCATTCAAACATGTTGAAACTTGTTCTTAATCCTTCCAACCCTTCAAACGGATGAGCTCTTGCGTCGCGTTGTGAAATATCAAGTAAGTTGAAATTTATCTTGTTCCCCCTTTTGTTTTGATGAAAGAGCTCCACATTCATTCTCGTCTCATGGCATAGAGAAATTAGACTGGTGATGTTTCTTTTGTACAGTGATTTATTTATTCATATCTCCAATTCTTCTACCCACAGGTACTTTCTTAACAAATCAGTGTTTTAATATTTTTTCAGGTTTTAATGGGAAAACATCCTATTGATATCCGACTTGAAACTATGTTGTATCTTAAAGTTGATGCGTCTTGACGTCATGCACGTCAAGGTCAAATCTCGATGCATCCACATACGATGCGCCGACACGATTTCCCTTCTGCATGCGAGAAAGGAAGTTAGGAAACCAAACACATTCACCAACCATTTATTTATTGTAGTATAGTTCCTGCCTTAGCTATACGAGGGCGAGAGTGGCGGTAACCCCAGGCGTTCAACAAAGGAGTTGCAAAAAAAAAAAAAAAACGATGACCAAAAGGAAGAGAATAAAGAAAGCGGCGGCCATAAAAAGGTTTCGTCCCACAAACATCAAGCATTGGGGGGGGGGGAGTATTCTCGGTTAAAATTAATTATCGCTTTCATTTCAACCAAATTATCTTAGAAAATAAAGATACAAGAGGAACATACTGTAGATACAATGTAAGTCTCTTTCGGATGTGATGATTAAGAATATGACGTTATTATTGCTATGTTTCAAGCAGACACATTACATTAACACTTGTAGTTTATGGCTCCTCTTCAATGTCGCATTCTTTTAAAAAAAGAATTCTGTATGCCATCCCAGTAAGACAGCGAACCATTGCTGCTAGTTCCAGATAAACCAGATTTACGATTTTTTTAATGTTATAAACGCGTACAAATACAGAAGTACAGTAACAAAATTGTTTATTTTACAATACTGTGCAGTCACACTGCGTTTATTTTAATAAATTGAGGGCAAATACACACTTCATATTTACACTACAGACGATTGATTAGACGCGCGCTTACTTGTATAGGATGTATTTTGAAACTAGTGAAAAAAAATCGAAAATCGTTTCGAATAAACGAGGTTTTGCTGTACATAATTTGATATGTATAAGTACAAACACACATATCTAATTTCCTACAGACACAAAATATTTGTATATGGGATTAGGTACTTGTGTGACTTGAGTGTTTCTGTATTACAATATATAA
This sequence comes from Lepisma saccharinum, assembly GCA_022664845.1. NCBI lineage: Eukaryota > Metazoa > Arthropoda > Insecta > Zygentoma > Lepismatidae > Lepisma > Lepisma saccharinum. The sequence goes on from JAGDQP010006022.1 coordinate 24,948, forward strand.
GTGGTAACAATGATTAATATTTAGCTTCTCTTGTGACTTTAACAAGGGCGTCGGCAAGGGGGGCAAGTGCCCCACTTGGAATTCAGATTTTATACCATCTATTCTTCTTCATATATTTAGTTCTTATGCTAATCACTGCGTGCATTTCATAACAAGATACTTGGAATTCTGCCGTTACATTTCCCGGTTTTGATATATTTATTTCATTCTATGTAATCACAAATACACTAAATTATACCCACGAAACTGACTTGATAAAAACATTGAAAGCAAGAACCCGAATAGTGCTATTGCACCACCATGTAACTTTTTTGATCCTACCTTTCTAAAAAAAAAAAGCCACGGTGTTTGACCACTACAGAGGCACATGGTACGAGCCGGGATCGAACCGCGAACCTCAGGCACCGGAAGTGAGCGCTCTGCTACAGAGCTAACGCGACACTATTACGGATGCACTATAAAAGTGGGGTCCTTTCTTTTTCTTTTAAAAAAAACTATGTTTCCAAGAGAAGAAAAATTACGTGAATTATCTTGATGACATGCGGAAGTTAATGCTGAAAGATTCTCTCTCGTGTTTCTATAGACGGTCTTGTGAGACGTAGTCTGAAACGTGTGGGAGAGTATATATTATCTCGGAACGGCGTTGCCAAGTATGTTACTGCTACCAAGAAGAAAGTTGTGCGAACAAGTCTGAACAAGCATTTCTGTAAAGCTCGTGTGCTGTTGTTTTGAGAAAAGTAAGTTCTATGATCTTCTAAACGGAGATCTTAGATGGATGAAATAATGTGTAAATTTTCCCTAACTTAGATATTCAACTCCTTTCGCAAAGAACTGACACATGATAAATTAACTTTAATGTTAATTGACGAAACTTTTCCAAAATTTTACGAGTGTTCACATAACACTCCTGCACTCCATGACCACCGCTAATCACATCATCAATGAATGTTTGTGCATACTCATAACCTGCTAATACATTATCCACGTATTGCTGGAATATGAAGGACGAACTTGAGAGCCCAAATGGAAGCTTCTTCATTCTTACAAACTCCATTGTGTGTTTATATTAAGAATCTTTTGGGAAGACTCATCTAGCGATAGTTTAGTTGTTGATAAGCCTAGTTTAAATCCAATACAACATATGTATTCCCACCATGTAACCAATTTAATATGTTCTCCAGTATTGGCAATAGATAAAACATCTTACCTTAACAACGATTTACTGCTACTTTATCCTAATATCACCAGAGTGCCTATTTTAGAATAAAACTGAGTTTGAATTGTAAACAACAAACTGTTTGCTGCCATCCTGTACTATACTCTTTAAATCCAAACTAAATAAATCCACTAATTGACAAATTGATCCGTGTACATGATATCAACATCCGATGTCGCCAACTCTTTACACACTAAATTGAGTTGACCGAGATTTCAGATTAAGTTTCTTTCTGAGGAGCAGCTAAAGTTCTGCCTAGATCAACCATAACGCATATCTTAGTTCATTTCTTTTTTTTTTAATACACCTTTATTTCCAGTATATAAACTTCTTTATTTTATTGGGTATCAATTAGGTCAAAAGTAGCTTACCAGTTCATAACGATAAAAAAAATATTGTTTATCATCATCATATTTAAGATATCAAAATTGCGTTACTCACCATAAATACGTTCGCTTAATGTTTGTACATAACTCTGTAACATTTCTTGATATGATTAATTGCCGTAAATAGTTACTTTGAGAATACCACACGAAATATCGAAATGCGCAGCACAAGACATGATATCTTAGTTCATTAAAATTAAGACAGAGTATTTAAAAGAAAAGAAATATTCTGTGCACTTACATTGTTCCGTATAGCCATAGATTATAAAAAGACTTAAGATGAGAAACTCAAGCATAATCTAACATTTCACAAATCTAACACCCGTATACTTCAATGTTAATTTCCAGTGTCGAAAAATTACTTTGCTCAGGTTTGGCGAAAAATATTGATATCATATTACTCAGGACGATGCTCACTTTCATTTCCTTTACCTTTCAATTGTTGGTGTTTTAAGCACGCATACTTTAGGAGAAGTATGCTTCTTTCTTGATGTGTGATAACTACTGGCTTCGCACATATATGTAACGTAAATACGAAACGTACGCAGTAATGTTCTGAACTTTTCTGTGTATAAAGCCTGGATCACATTTATGCAAAATATTCTAGTTATGAGAAGGAAACCTTCACGAATTTGATGAAAATGCGAATTTTTATGCCAATGCGCCAAAATTAAACAAGAAATGACTAGAATTAAAACCCCATCTGTATGTTCTCTATAACTACGTCATTCTGTGGACGTAGTCATAAATGACCCCATGGTGTTAAATTAGAAATCCTCGTTTAAATTCATACATTAACAAAAACGCAGATTTAATCTTGAAGAAGCACTTGTGTGAAGAAGCAAAAACCGTTGTAGCAACTAACTATGACTGAGATGTAAGCAGATTTGTTAGAATTTAAAAGATTCGCTGATACTCGAGGTGTTATGATTTTAAAACAATTAACTTGGTTCACACCATAATAATAAAGTAATTTTAAAACAATTAACTTGGTTCACGCCAAAACTGAAAAGCAATTTATTTATCCCTAATAATATTGTAACAAAATTCCAAGTGATCATTTATAAATTCATTTCTTTTCAGGTATTCTCTTCACCTTCGCTTGAATTATTCACCTTGCTACGAATGTGCCACAAAGTTGACATCCTACTTCCACGAAATGAAGGAATGTAATCATTACTTTCGTATGAATGTGAAATACATTCAGTTCTATTCAAAAGATGAAGAAGACGGAGAAATAAATAACGAAGGTCTTGAGGAGATGGAGAAAGCTGGAATCAGTGTCAGAAAGTTTTTTGCGTATAATTACAACTGAATGAACGACTACGCTGGCATTAATATTTTGAAAGGACGAGCATAATCGAATTAAGTTAATACTTATATTCTATATTAATTCAGATTAATCACAGGGGACCTCCTGAAAGATTCAACCTAAAATTAAACTTGCATACGTTCAAATTGTGATACAGTTTGTTTTATTTCTTACTGTTTCACTGCCCATCACTCAGTATACCTCAAGTAACGAGTCTCCTGTTTTAAGTGTATTTTTAAATTACAGATTACAGGATTAATACTCATTTTAGCTACGTAACATTTACTACGCTCTATTTATTTATTTACTTATTTTAAGTTCATGGTTATTGGTGTAATATGCTGACATGGTGCTTTCAAGGCTTACAAAAGAGATGCTGTATATATAAACACAATATTTCTTTCTATTAAGTTTTCTCGTAAACCTTGGTCTTAGAACGATTAGCACATCTGACTGACGTGTATCAATCGATTTTTCTTTTGAATAAAACCTGAACCCAGAGGCGAGTCTTGAAATTAGTACTTTCGGAAAGTATATTTTCAGGCTTTCGAGAAAGTTTCCTCGAAGAGAAAAAAATGTCTGAATTTCACTTAAATTCCAGAAAGTTTCGAATCTTTAAGCTATATTTGTAACTAAGAGAATTATTCAAATTGATCTTTCTGCTGCTTCATGTTCAGGAAAAGGTCTTGTACATTTCGTCTTTTGCGATTATTTTGAGTAATTAATGATCGGCTCGCCTCAATCCACAAACTGTTAAGATACCTATTTAAAAATTCACAAACACCGTTGACCAGCCTGGTCTTGAACCATAAACTTCAGAATGCTAACTTAATGCATAAGGCTACATAAGCTCAACGGTCAGTTTCATTTTCTAGACTTCTAAAAATGTTTGTTTTGTATAAAAATTGTTAAAACTTCACGTAGATTTCAGAACCGTTTACATCTTTCAGGTGTGTTAATAATAAGGACGTTAATGAAGGTTTAAAAGTCCAAAAAATTCGAGCATGTACTGTAACAGTCAGCATAGTTTATCATAAAAATACTCGTACATCGATTATTAACTCGCTTTCTTGTCTGTCTGCTCGGTACAAATTAGCTCGCTTTCTTGTCCGTCTGTTCGGTACAGACATAGATCTCATATGAGATCTATGGGACAGATTATGCAATCGATTTTAAACTCACTTCCCATCATCCGATTTCTTTGAAATTTTGTAAACTTGCTTGCTTCTGATGACAATACAATATTCAATCATTATATATACGACAAAATAATCCAGTTAACTGTAATTAATTAATTGGAAATTATCCTTAAATGCAAGCAACGCCGCATCTATTATGTGAAGTTTGGATTGCCAATCTCACACGGAGTTTATTATTTACCTACAGCATTATACATTAAAAATTAATTTAAAAAGGATTTTTAAAAAACACGCTTTGTAAGATGGACTAAAAAGTAAAAAATAATATATTGAATTGATCTTATGAATCGGAAAATAAAAGCGTGGGTGCTCTTGCTTATCTTATCATAATATCTAAGAGCACTCACGCTTTCATTTTCCGATTCATAAGATCAATTCAATTTATTACTTTTTATTTTTAGTCCATCTTAAAAGAGTCAGTTTTTTTTTAAAAAAAACATCGTTTTTAATTATTTTTTATGTATAATAGGTTAATATTAAACTCCCTGCTAGATAGGCAACCCAAATTTCACAAAATAGTTGCGGCGTTTAAGGATAATTTCCAATTATTTTAATTAATTAGTTACAGTTAACTGGATTATTTTGTCATATATCTAATGATTGAATATTGTATTGTCATCGGAAGCAAGCAAGTTTACAAAATTTCAAAGAAATCGGATGATGGGAAGTGAATTTAAAATCGATTGCAAAATTTGTACCGAACAGACAGACAAGAAAGCGAGTTAATAAAAACGTGATAAAAAAAAACAAGCTTCATTCAGAAACAGCCTGAACACGTCAATGGAAGGAAATCCCATCCAGCACCGGGGATAAGTAAGGAATTATCCTCTCATTATTCAAACAACTTTAGCTGCCCATCCGTCTACATTGAACTATGAAGGGTGGTGATCTGGTGAATTTCATCCCCGAGCACATTAAAGCATAAAGAAAGGAACTGTGAAATCCAGCTGAACCAGTGATTCTGAAATGTACTATGACTGTAAGTGAGGGTCGCTACTCGACCCATTTCTATAGTGACCTTTTTTAACTAAACAGATTTTTGATAGAAATCAAAACCTTTTAGAATAAACTTGAGAAACCCACTAATCAGAATTGTGAGTTCCGATAATTTCTGTGTTCCGCCGCCAGTGCAATTGTTTATATGAGAGAAACCAATCAGAATAACAATAAAATGTCTATACATGTCAACATTGCCTGGATTTCATGGACCTGTATCTTGAAACTTGATGTGAACATCCTCTTGTTTTTATCTGCGATTTTTTGTAATATCACGAAAGTGGAATTAGCAGCTGCGGCAATTTCTGCATTTATAGTATTGTGTATTCTATTTGCATCAATAACATCAATCGCACGTAGTTATTTCAAATGTATGTGTTTGTGTTCTATTCTTCCAGTCTTATACTGATATCGCGATTTATTTTGCATGGTCTGGCATCTGTTGCTCTGAAATGAAATACTGAGTATGACACATTTTCGAAAAATTCATTATGATCAAGGAGGGCACCTCAAATCTGCTTCAACTATAGGCTGTAATGGCCCTGCCCACGCTTCCATTGTACCTGTACCATGAAGCATCCAGATCTTGTACCTTGGAACATCTACCTTTAAGACCTGAGGAAATATGAGTAGCATAAGGTGCCAAGGAAACATAACCAGAATAAAAATCAACATAGAAACACACATATAGATGTTTATTAGGCCTGTTGATGCCTTCTTGAATGCTTAAAACTACTTTCATCATGTCTTTAGTTATTTTGTAATTTCTATTATAATAATATGAAAATAGTTCTTTCATAGAGTATCACATACTTTTATACTTCACAAACAGAGAACTTAGACTTATAAAATATTTACTTGTAACTTATTTTATTGATTTGCCCTATTTTTTGTGCATGTTTCAAGGTACATGAGGCTGTGTTCCAAGGTACACAAGTCTTTGTACCATGGAACACTTTGCTGGAATTTTTTAAAGAATAAAAAAACACCATAAAAGAAAGAGAGCAGAAGTTAAATACTGAAGCAGTTTATTTCAGGAGCCTTCAAAGTGTAAGAGCACATATACGGAATTGAAAAAATAAGTGTCCGTAAAACTATAATTTGGAAAACGTAAAATGCGTTCCATGGTACAACAGTTTCCCTTATATGAGCTCAGTTCATAGGCTCATTACAGTAGATGATTATCAGGATTATCTTACTCGCTTTTTATAACTATATTTTGAAGGAAATTATATTTAAAACATTAAGCTCTTCATAGGACAGATAGATAAGTTGAAAATTATACAAGTTCCACTACATCATCCACTAACTTACTTATTAAACTAACCTGCCAAAGCTAAATACTTAACGCAACAAAACTAAGATGTAGGAACAATTTCAGCTCTCTAGCGCCATCCTCAGACTGGAACTAAAAACCCAACACAACTGAAAATAATAATAAACGTTGTTAATTTTTTTAAGAAAGGAACTGAAACAAAGAACTTTATACTATTTCAGTCAGTCACCAATTAAAAGGAACTGAAACAAAGAACTTTATACTATTTCAGCCAGTCACCAATTAAAAGGAACTGAAACAAAGAACTTTATACTATTTCAGCCAG
>JAGDQP010006022.1:42811-74752 GCA_022664845.1 Lepisma saccharinum
GAACACGTTTGCTGGTGAAAAATTCGCTTCAAGAGAGGCTTGTGAAAATCGACTGTCTCAATTTTTTGCCAATAGGGACAAGGGCTTCTATGAGAGAGGCATCATGATATTACCTTCCAAATGGCAACACGTTATCGAACAAAACGGAGCATATGTGACCTAAATCTGATCATTCTAACTATGGTAAGTCAAGCCTTCAATGTCATGCAAAAATAATGGATTACTTTTTACTACACCAGATATATATATATATATATATATTCGAAAAATCTCCACATAATTTTTTCTACTTCACAATAACAATAATAATAATAATTCGTGGATTTCAGACCAACTAAATACGTCTCTGGCGAGGAGTACTGCTGTGTCCGAGGATATGCTACTGCTCGGCAGTGTTTCATTCCGGAAGGAAACTGAAGCAGAAGTTTTTTCTGTTGATTGAATGATACAAAATACACTTTTTTGTATATTTCGCACCAATATTTTTCCAGCTCTATCCCAGTATCTAGCAGCTGATATGGGCAGCTAATTTTTGTATATTACCTTTCTTTAGGACGTAGATTCTCATCGTGAAAATTTCATAATTAGTTAGATATGATCTCATTGACGGTCTCCTTATTAGCAAGACACTGATACAGTTCAAAACTCTTATACTTGTTTTTCTTCTGCATTTTCTGTGTTGGTGTCACTGTCAATGACAAACTCCGGTTAGTCGCATAATTTGCATAATATGGCAATGTCGAACTTATCTTCTTTGTAGATTTAACATAATCGTTTCCTATGTTGCATCTGCCATTTGTGTTAGCTCAGAGCTGTTACTCGTACAACGTGCAACCTTCGGGCTCAGATTTTTTTTATCGGTAATTTTTTTGATCGACACACGAATGGAATTGAAGCAATTTTGTTTTGTTTTTTTCGAATTTTTCTAATTTAGTATGACTTCAATGCGAATCGGATTGAGAAATAAAATCTTTAAATGTTTTTTTTTTTTTTTGTCTAGCATTTTCAACTATGTTATTGAATCTCGACAACATAGGTCTATGATAATGTCCCTGCTATTTCCTGAAATCTATACATATATGATTCAGTTATAATGTTAGGAACAAATACATTATGAAATAAATTTGAACTCTTTCCCATTTGCTGCTGCCTACTGGCCACCACAGGCTAATCACATCACCTCAAGCATTTATTTTGAATAGTCCTTAAGCGAACTCGATGTACGGCAGGACAAGGATTTTCAATACGTCAGTAGAACTTGTTTCAACCATGTTTCATTTTTCTTTTCTGGAACGAGTATAGAAGACTGATCGGGCTATATAAGACGAATATTTTTATGCCGGCCGGGTGGTCGAGCGGTCTGCGGCGGTAGGCTATCGACTCAACAGTCCCGGGTTCGAGTCCCGGCTGGGGCATGGGTTTGGATTTTAACACTTAACAGCTAAAGGCAAATCGTGACGGGCCGAAGTCCAAAGTTACTAAAACTGGCCCATATAAAAATAAAGTTTACCAAAGTTTTACGAATATTTTTACGTGCACCTACCTTAGAAAAGTCAATGCCACAACCACCGGTTGTGTTCTATTGGCCCATCGGTATTGTGGACTATCGCCCGACATCGTAATTTCCACTGTAACAAGCAGCGTTGGACCACCAACATGGGAATTCCATTCCATTCCTCACGGCAGGACTTCTAGAGGCCAGTGAGCGAACGGGGACGACGATGTTGCAGAGGTCGTTTGAGCTGGCTAAATGCGCAAAAATCCATGAGACTGGCATCAGGGCTCTTGACAGGAATCGTCATGAAAGGGAATAACAAGAATTCCAGTTTCTTGCTCCATGTTCCAATAAAACCAAACAGATTAATTGGTGTGGCTTGACGCTTTGTTCATGAAATTCGCACCTGGTTAGGGCTGGCGCAGTACAAACGAGGGATGTCTGTCCGTAATATGGGGGCTCATGATGGCTTCCTGGACGTAGGCAGCATTCACCTTGATGTTTGTTTCAACCCTACTGCCCCTGGTACCCGAATCCAGCGACAATCATGATTCCCCGTGGCAAACTTTCGCGACACTGGCGGTAGAACTCTGTTCGTCACTTTCCTGTGATGTCACGATATGTAATTGCCCCAATGTGACCATTCCGTGTTGGACAAATGTACGCGTCATCCAATGTGATCACGTACTGCCATTTTGTCGCTGCCAGATGTCGTTCATTTAGTTTGCGGCAGTTCGTTTTGCGTTCCGATATGTGGCGGGGGATTAGGCTGTGAACGGTTCTTATGGATTCATCGCAGGCCAAGACGACGACGACGAATGACATCGCTGATATTTGGCTGTGTCACATTGAACTTTTGGGACATGAAACATTGTGGTAATGGGTTCTTCCGGACTTCAATAAGCCGAACCTCACGTAGCATCTCCGGCGACACGTGCACTGGTGCCCTGGAACAGGTCTGTTTTGTTGGCGAATGTTTCTGCACGGGCGCACTTTGTGTTTGCGTGGCCACGATCTCTTTCGCAGTGGTCAACCTAATGGTTAAACCAAGTTCTTTCACTGTTTCACTATTCTAGTATACGAAAAATGTTCTTGGAAAAGGACAGTGTTCGATTTGCCGTGGAGGATGCCGGAGATTTTCCCTGATGCATGAGGAATTTTTCCCTTGTTGTTAATTCCGAATATCAACCTAACCAGGGATAAAATCTTTGTATTTATACTTAATCAGGTAGTACGTTGAAACTTACTAGCTCCCACTAGTTTTAGGATACCCCTTCGTAATTTATAACAAATCGAACACTGTCCTCAGCAACACCGGTTTAGTTTGGGCGACATTGTACGATCACGAACACGCCACTACACTGTAAGTGTCAAGGTTCTCGGTGTGGTACATTGGTGGTAGCAGTTTTGCCAAATTGATCGGTTATAAACCGATCGGTCTTCTGTAGAATCTTTGACGTAAAACCTTGCGGATTGCATATTATCATTTCAATTTAGTGATAATTACGCCATCAATATATTTGGCACATGGTCCTGTGCTTTTGTTCAATTCTCATTTTGTGTTCTAGAAAAAAAACTTTGGTAAACTCTTTATTTTATATGGGTCAGTCCAGTAACTTTGAACTTTGGCTTTTGTGTTCTAGTTCTCCAAACCCATCCTGTGTTAACGAAAATGTTTTTACAATCTAACATACCAAAGCCTTACCATCCTTTGGGATGGTTGTCTTCAACTACCCAGGGATTCTGTCAGAACTTCCCAATAGGGGTGATGTTACCACAACAAATCGTCGAGTACACATACCCAACAGCCAATTTTTTACTATAAAAAATAGAAATCCTGCTCAACTCTACTTACACCCCCAAAACTGAAATTTCTGCACTACAATCAAGGAAAAGATATTAATACAAACACTTTAGAAGTTACAACTTGGTTGGGATGAAAGTTTATCTACCGACATACCAAGAGAAATATTATGAACAACTTTCTTCAATTTCAGGTAGTTGACGACGACGACGGGTGCATTGTACTCCCCGTGAAAGTTCAATTAATAGGATTTTAAGATACGTTCGAAGCCGGCTATCCAGCTGTGGTATGTTTGCCTATGAAAAAATTACCATATCCAAGGATTGAATTGTCTACTGCTGTTCTAACACGATTAGTAGACACTGTGGTGTAGTCTTTAACAACCCACTAGATGGAAACATATTTGGCGAATCGTATAGCGGAAATCCAGCAAGAAGTTTAGGCTCTGTTATTTTAAAAACGTTATTTGTTTTATAAGAATTATATATGTAAACGCATATGTGGTATAAAGCTTATACATGACAAGCAGTAAGTTGACTCTTAATTATTCTATGTGAGATTTCGGGAAAAGAGTGCAGAATAGTCATGATAAATTTGGTTATAAAATATTAATTAATAAGTAAGCCATACTTTGTTCTTTTTCATACACTGATATTATTAGAAATTATTAATTTCGGAGAATTACTTCTACACGATAAGTCTTCAAAACAAGCACTCCAAGCGCGTCTGAAGCATAATGCCTTTTGACAAACACAACTTCAGGACAAAGAGATGGTGACACCCCCATATTAGGCTAAGGTTCAAGGAAATTACCCAAGATTAGCCTGCTGGACTAAATGGAAATGACCAAGTTAGGATGGCGGGCGTGACTACAGTTCTAACTTCCTTACATTCCCAGTACTGATCTGTATAGGAACCAACCTTTCCTTTATCGAGATTCCGTAGACCAGTTGGTAGAGTGTTCAGAAGTTGGCCTGTTATCTTGACTAAGTGTTTTCCAGGGTATTTCCTCAGATACATCAGGGTCAAGCTAATTGTGGATAGTACCTTCAAAGTAGACTTTCCCACATAGCAATTTTGGCCTCACTCGAAAGTGAATCAAGTTTCCTTTGGCAAGTGGGATAATTTGATGCAAACTTAGCAAATCAAGCCAGAATGGTTTAAACAAGGTCAAATCCAGTAGTCTAGTTTACAAGGATCAAGGCTATGTATCTTCAACTGGGGGCCGGCCGATTCCTTCCCACATCATTTTCCTACTCTATCCCGGCTTAAGCCATAAATACCTAAAGGTCATAAATAAGTTGAAAGAGAACAGTAAAGCTGTATTACTCCGCATAATTTTGTGGAATAATTACAAGAAAATTAAAGTGTAAACATGGCGTCAATTAGTATGAATTCACATTACATTCAACTGCTTTTTGTGCATTTGAACTAATAAAGTGTGTAAGCAGGGCTCGAAATGAACCGGAGCAGACCGGAACGTTCGTGAATGTCTGGTGGAACCTTCCTGTTCCATCTCGTCAACACGGTAATCATAGGCAAACAATGATAAAAGCATGTTAACAAAGGTAAAGCGTTCCGTTTCGTGAAAATTTCCATTTTGGACAATGTGTGTAAGTACATATAATCAGTAGCGGCGTAAGGCAAGCTGCGGCCCAGGGATAGTCAACTTAATTGAAGCCCTTTCGCAAACACATTCGTCAGCGCGCCGTAATATCCTACCTCCCGTTACTCCGATCCCCGCAGAGCGAATATTCACTTGTGTCGGCGACCGGCACACAATGGGATGAAAACCCCAAAAAACAGGGCGAAATTAATACCATATGAACACTGAGCAAATGTTAGTCGGAACTTGGTTAGTGCTTATAGGTGTGATATATGCTTTACATTCACGTAGTATGCGGGATATAGCATGTTTCATCTTGACGAAAGCGTTAAATATCAGCTGTTTAACGGGTTGCTTATATCACAGGACATTTCTTTATAAGTTCGGCTATCTTGAGGTAAATTAAATGGGTAAATGAGATTTCTCCAGGTACAAAACAAATGCTGTTGATGATATCCAGACTAGCTTGCTTGTTTTTTAAGCAAATGTTATTTCTAAGCATTGTAGAAAAATAATTATTAACACATCATTCAAACGCAAGCAACATACTTCAAAGTACGCCAAAACAAACGTAACAAAAAAATGTGGAATTAATAAATTATAGAGATGCGAAAAACACAGAGACAAGGAATTAGCATGGTGGACCGCTGGAATCGAACAACTAAAAAACGTATACTCCCTCCACTATTTAATGAATTAATAATCACACATAGCTTTTCGTAACAATTTTTGGATTATTGACTGTCGCTATGTGTGTGTGTGTAAACATGTGTCTGTGATAATGCAAACTGTAAATGTATGTAGAAATGCAAACTGGGTTTAATATGAACGAACTCATGTGATTCATGATAAATAGGCGAAAATAAATAAATATGAACAGGTTCGCCGCCTAACCGGAAAACTAACAACGTGGAGACACACTGAAAGCTCGACTACCTAATAGGCCTACCATGAGAATGTATTTATTTTCTTTAAAAAAGAAAGGACCCAAGGGTTATAATTAGCCATTAATTACATTAATCATTTTCTTTCATCTTTTCTAGATGGTAATATTCAAGGAGACAAACTCAAGAAGATACTTTCACTTTTGAGGGGTGTAGAATACTGTGTCCTCTACGCATTTGGGCCAAATGAATAAAGCAAAACTCCCGACTTCTGTGTGTTCAAATATACTTCTGTAAAGTGTATAACGAACCTTAACGAAGCGCAAATTAAATTTACTCTATTACTGTAAAGAAGTCTTCTATAGTATACACAAGAGTATGAAACTGGCGAGATCCTACTGTGTTCTCAATACCCAAATATAGCCTACTATATGCTCATAGAGTACAAGGGTGCTTTACTAACTAAACACTTTTTTTTTAAATATATTTATGTACTACTTAAGAAAATGTACTGGTGAATGTGAGTTTATTGGCAAAACTTATCTAATCTACAGCTGATATATTTCTTGTAAAGTGAGTATAGGTTTATATAATATGAAATATGTACGTAAACATTTATCATGTGAGCATAAAAAATGATATAATCACATCACGTTTCTATTCTATGAACACGGACATAAATTCATTTTGGGACGCGTGTGAAGTTATTCTAATGTCTTTCATCCTAAAGTTCCAAATGAAGTAGGCTCGTCCCAAACATCATTTTTAGAAATCACACAATACAAACTTTGCATGTCATTAACGCATGCACTGAGAAAAGCGTAGTTCTATCTAACGGGCTTGTTTCAAAAAAATGTCGATACATACTAAAGAAAGGCCACTAGTTAAAGGGTATTTTAAGCAGATCTCCTGTCATATTACAAGTAGTATCCAGAAAATTAAAAAGAAATTTATAGTAATTAACAATTACTTACGGCCCTTGTATTTCCTTCATCCTCTTTTGGAGCATTTTATTATATATTTTTTAAATGTTTATACATTATCTTCTCCATGCATCAGTTAGTAGTCTGCGGGCATATTTTTTTCGTTAACGACTGATCAACTCTCTCGCTTCCTACCTCACGCTCAAAACGAAGACGTTAGACGCTCGCAAGCTATCGCCAAAAGCGTTAACGAACGGTCAGGAATACAAATCAAAGCGTCGTTAACGACTGAAGTTCGACGCTCGCACTCTGTCTAACGTAACGTCTGTTCGGGAATCGGCTCCCGGGGACGCCAATTAAAGACTTCTGAGATAGCTACAGAGCTAAAACCGGGTCACGATCCGATAGTAGGTGACACGGAAACCCGGTCCGAAACTTGACCCGATTTGGGAAATGTAACTAACTGGGAATTTCGGCGGGGTATTTTTTCTGCTCTGGGGGTAGCCTTGAAAGAAACTGTTCAAATGAAAGGAAATAATTTATAATTCTTTTTGGCCTCCGGGTTACCAGGTCTAAATCGGGTCAGCAAGTCAGGTTGAGTTCGAAGCCTAGACCCAGTGACCCGGTTCAACATTTTACCAGATCACGCTGTGATCAATTTCAACTCTATTTACGCAAACCAAAGAGAAAAGGAAATTCAGTATTGCGTGATCTTAAATCGATTATTAAACTAAAACGCTGGGTGGCGCGACAGTCCCTAAGGGTCTTGGCAATATTACGTTAAAGTTATTAGGGTTACATGATTAGCGTAACGCCTCTTTGCAGCCGTGTGTCTGACTTTACTGGCCATAGTCCGCTTCTTGTTTTATTCAAGTAGCTCCCGAATTGTCCTCTCGATGCTGGGTCAACACCGAAATGTTGAGCCAACACCAGGAATCGAACCCGAGGCCGCTCGCACAGAAGACGTAAATCCATTATAGTTCTCCCGAATGAATAGGGAAGACCAGTATTGTTAAGTTATGCCTTCACTTATTATAAAGGTTGTATGAGGCTTTCGTGAACATGTTTACGTAAATGGGTGTTATTACCTTTTCCATAAATAACCATGTGTATGGTAAATGTTGAAATTAACACAGAAAAATTGACAGCCGCCGCGACCGGGACTCGAACCCGGATCTCCCAGTTGCCGGCTAGATATGCTTCCATTACACCAATACTTTCGTACTGTATGATAGCAGAAAAGGATTCCTCAACTAAAAATCTCCGCATGAGTGGGGTGCCTGGGCTTCGTAACTAGCAATGAGGAGTTGGGAGAACGTTGAGACGAGAGGAACATCAGGAAGAAGGACGGTAGTTCTTCGAGTGACGCTGACAAACGAGTCTTTTGGCGGCAAATATACAGTATAAAGCTAGTTTCGGATCTAGCGAACTATAAGCCCGATTTTGATGTTTAAACTTGCATTTGAAAGCCCTTGTCATACTAAGATACAGAAAAAAAATGGGTCGATAGGACCTCCCTGGGATCCCCCAGGGCGGTGCGAAAAAAACAAACAAAATGTCACATTTCTGATGATGGCATTACCCCACACCATATAGGCGGCCGAAATTGGCAGAATCTTAATTTACGCTTCAATATCTTTCCAACGGTGTATCGCACGTCAAGATCGGTGAAGGTGTTCAAAAGTTATGACTTTTTTTTAGCCGAATCCCAGAATTTTCACAAATGATCCAAAAATGTGTCTGTCTTTTTGTTTTAGCCCCAACCCAAATTGTTGGTGCCAGGGAGTTTTGGGGGTAAATATTGCGGGCCCCAACAAGTTGAAGTAAAAAAAAAATGCTTATTTTTTTATAGGAGTTACCGCTTTCGAGATACGGAGCCTACTATGGTCCAAAATCGACCTTTTATATGAAGACTATGCACTTTTTTTAATAGGCAGCCTTAAAAAATAAGTGATGGTGTAAAAACCCTTTCGGGATAAAGGGAAGAGTGACGCAAGAATTCTACTCACAAAAGAAGTGATATCCATTTGCGAGTGATTTTTTTTGTGTTACTATGGTGGAAGGAAGGATACTAAATCTCTTAATTTTGTTATAAAGGAAACACTTCCGTCATAGTGACACAAAGAAAATCACTTGCAAAATGGATATCACTTCTTTTGTGAGTAGAATTCTTGCGTCACTCTTCTCTTTGCACCTTATACTGACTCCATATAACATAGAATTGGCCGTACCGTGGTGGTGTAATGGTAGCATACCTAACAGACCACTGGGAGTTCCGGGTTCGGGTTTCGGTCGCGGCGGCTGTCCAGTTTTCTGTGTTAATTTCAGGCTTACCTACGTAAAGTCTGTAAATGGGTAAAGCTTATCAAGTGAAAAAAAGGTACAGCGCATGTCAATCTTGTAATAAATAGAGTAACAACTTTGAAAAGAACATTAAGTTAACTGAAACATAAGATTACTTGAGATGAATAATACTAGCCAAAATACATAGACAATTATATGTACAGAATGATCTACATCTTCGTCGAGAATCGAATCCATGAGTTCCTAGTTTCCATTTGAATTTACTTCTGGTCTTTAGACATCTTAGGCTCAGGTCAGGATAGGGTGTGGGAGAGGATGCTGTAAGGTAGTCGATCAGGGCCAAGTTTGGAAGTACCATCCCCGATATTTGGCTGGTGTAACCAGTGCCAGATATTGAAAGTTTCCTATGCGGGGCAAAGTTAAATATTGCCGCCCTCTCCACTGTCCTTTTGCCGCTCTTTCTGTCGTTTCTTAGCGAAACAACACAACCGGTCGACGCGACGGCCACAACATTGTCTCGCATCATGTAGTGTACTTTCGTTATCTTCTCTGGAGCCTGTCGTGGCATCGCTATTACTAACTCTAGTAAGGCAGTAGACCTGCCTATCTGACTTGAATCGCGGTTTTGAATTTAAGAGATGAAGGTACGTTGTATGGAATAACATTAAAATGTCTTACCGCGCTGGTATTGAAATTTTGAACACTTTTAGGTCAATTTCAATTTAATAAGCAATTTGACTTCCTTTTTTAGGAGCTTTTATTATTTTTATTTTTAGCTTTTTTTCGGCTCCCTAAACGTGCCGCCCGGGGCTCTAGTCCCCCTTAGATCTGGCACTGGGTGTAACTGAGGATAAAACATGGAAAACCTCAGTCAGGATGGATGGTTGCTGGGATCGCTTCGATGACTTGCCGATTGCTAAGCCAATGCTCTACCAGCTGAGCTAAGGCTGTTTGGTCCTAGTTTCCAAGAGTGAGCAAAAGTTCGGAGAAAAGGAGAGGTTTCTTTTTTATAGAGATCCATCACATATTGAAATTAGTGTTTTCGTACAGATTCAATATCAGCGCTAAAATGATGAACATCTTTCCTCTAGAACAGTGGTTCTGAACCTTTTTATACCGTGCTTATAGAAGAAGAAGAAACTGAAAGGCACAAATAGGATGTATACAGAAAAGCAGAAAATATTGCCAGTAGGTTACTAACGTTAAATAAATACGTTTCCATGACAACAGAGTTAAGTAAATTGACTATAAAAAGGCAACCGCTGTGCAGAATATTACTTAAATATCCATCTCCGAGAAAATGCCTTTTAAGATAGAAAAAAGATACATAGAAAAAAGTCCATTAAACATCTCACAAAGATAGACGGAAATATGTAGAATGAAAATGGTTTTCTAAAACACACATTGTTAGATGTATACAAAAAAAAAATATGTCGATTAAAGTTAATAGAAAATAAATTGAAAAAGAAGAAAAGCTAATCTAAGAAAGAAAAAAGCCTATCTTCCTTGTCCCCCCCCCCCCCCCCCCCCCTTCAATTTTCCCGTAACTAAGACTAGATCCTCAATAAAAGCAGGCGAAGATAAAACTGACTTCAAATTTGAATACGATCTACGCAGTCATTTTCAATTTGGTGTCTATTAGTTATACAGTTTAGTGTTGCACATAAACTATTGGATATATCTAGTGCGGTATTTACCAAATTCAAGCGAAAGAAATGCGAAAAAGTGTGTATGTGTGTTTGCTATTTTGTTTGCTGAAACTTAGATATTTATATAAGCTATATTAATACAGGGTATTAAAAATAAATCACAGACTTTGAGGTAGGAAGTAATTATCAAAATAAGCAAAATAATCTTGAAGTAACTAGAAATGAGTCCAGAAACTCCTCGTTTTCAAGAAAAAACTAATCTCGAATTCTGAGACATAAACGACCGTTCGTTTATCTTTATGGGAAAATTAACAAAACTGAAGATTTCTCATGTCTTTCTTCACCTAATACCGAAAAGTTATGCTAATTTTGAAGTGGTACATATTTTGCAAAGATAACAACATACCCTAGTAGCACATCAACATCGACCGATATGAATAACGCTTGTTTTGCGATTTTGATCAATGTTGTTATTTTGCCGATATTACCGATATAAGGTATCAGTGCCGACAAACAATTTTTCCGATATTACCGAGATAAGAAATCAGTGCCGATCGATATAAGAGATCAATATAGATCGTTATCGTAAAGCACCATATATCATTGAAAGAAATTTCTATTTTAATAAAGGGAATTACGTAGATTTTTACAGTAGTTTTAGAAAAAAAAAGGATGTCTCTTGGTAACATCCTCTTTATTCCATTTCGACTTGACATAAAGTTGAAAATTTTCGCACTGGTCTGCGGTTGGATTTGAACCTGAAACCTTGTGTTCATCGTTTCATCCACTGCGCTACGTAGCTATTCATCGTTTATTATGCAATTCCTCAATTGAGACACGGAATATGGTGGCAGACGATATTTTAATTACAGAATTACTTCAAGAAGGAAAACCGTAGGAGTTTTATTTGCATGATGTATTTCCACTACATAGACATTCTTAAACACACATGATATTTACAATGGCTTCTTCACACAGTAATATTTATCTAAAATCATATTTTAATCTACCAAGTTTTTCTTTTTATGTTTTCTGGTTCAAATACAACATGTTTTTCAAGGTTCAGGAATGGCATTGAATGTGGAAATAATATACCACGCCAATTTAGATACTCGAGAGCGGCCAATCAGGATCGATATCCACGTTCTTGGCCCGGTGTCGACCCGATGTTCTTGTATCACTAGGGTATTTTGAGTTTTACAAATCATATCCTTGACAATTATGCAACCAACTGCCATGACATAGCCATATTTATTTTAATATACATTTTGGAACATTTTGAAGATCAGAGTAGATCTATCTCGATAACTAAGAGTTTTTGACCTATGTTTATTAATTTTTGTTCATGAGAACTTCACACTGAGAGTTATAATGCTTTCTTAAAAACACACCAATAATGTCCTTGTAGTGACTTTGAGTGGAATCGTAGCAAGCGTAGATTCTATGCCCTGAGAAGGAGACATAATTAAAAGAATTTGTCCTCGTATGTGGTGGTTTCAGTGTCATTAAAGCGCGACGTCATTACTGCAAAAATAACAACACACATTCACACACTTAGAAAAATTAGAGATTACTTCCCACCTCACATAATTTCTCCCAGGGACATTTTGTTTTTCGATACATGAAGGCAGTAAGAGTGAGTATACTTGTATTTATCGTTTTTCAGCGTGATTATGGTCAGTAATGTATTTGCATCATATTTGTTTTTTTTTAAACTTGACAAACCAGCTAACGAGATTAGGGTTATACGGGTACCCGAACTTTTGCGAAGAGAATCGAAAAAAATCCTGTCCTGGTATTATTGATTTTCGGGAAGACTGGTACCGATTTTTCACCACTCATCTTTTTGAGGAATTATAATAAATTCGTCCAATAGATAACAGTTTTTAAATTGAGCTTGTTATTTGCAATATAAACTTTACACATGGAATGAAGAAAGTGTTCGTGTCAACTTTCCACGCCAATGTTCGTAAAAACTAAAAAGTTCCATTATACTCTTATAATACCTTACAATTTTAATTTCATTCAATTTTCTGTTACAAATTTAAGTTGTTAAAAGTATGGATTTACAATTTTATCATTGTTTTGGTTCTTTTCCGATATGTCATTTTAATCACTCGTTCTGGATAAAAGTCATTAATAAAGGATGGACCAATCTCCCTATTTTATAGTCCACTGCATTTTTTATCTTTTTACCTTTGTTTTGGCTCGTGGCCAGTTTTTACTCCAATTCTCCCGCGTTGGTAGAAACCATATTCGTGTTCAATGACATCTCGTTGACACCATGTTATTAATTACACTTTCAACTAGAGGTCTCCTCTGATATATGTAACTAGTTAATGAGGATTTGAAACGGAAGTTGGCAGAGAATGACACTCGCGTGGTAATTACAATAAACACAGAGGATATCTTTCTCACATCTGGCCTTAGATATAATAAATATTTACCCTGTAGAAGATCGAAATTTTAAAACACGAGAAACAAGTATTACTAGGCTTACTAATATACTGTATAAAAATATGCACTACTTTTGCGACTTTAAACGTTTCAAATACTCCTGAATTTTTTGTACACCTTATGAACATCTTAACTTGTGTGAAGTTGCGTACAACATGTCTTCAAAGAGCAGTGTTTCTTTCAGGAAAAGTGTTCTGGGAAGGGGTTTATTTTAGATCTTCAGAGGGGGTAAATGAGGACAGAAGGCTTAATTCTAGTGTACTTGTTGAAAAACCCCTTATTGTTACAAAATTTGTTATTTTTATAATTGAGGGTTATTGACTCAGTCTGGGGGAGTAATACCCCTCGATCACCCATCTGAAAGAAACACTGTTCAACCAGTCACAATAGTTGAGAAAATATCTACAAAGTAATCAAAAACTAATTCATTTAAATTGTAGAAAACATAAGAGTACACTTATTGTTACTGTGTAAAATTTAAGTAAAACTCTTCGCTGCGCTACCTAGCTTACGGAGTACCCCAAGGAAGTGTCCTGGAAACCTTTTATTTTGTATGTATGTAATTAACCTCCTACCTGTTCTCTCGCAGTGTAAATTACTATGTTGTGAGTTCGAGCGTGAATGTAATGGACTGCCAGGACTATAAAACTTCATGTTAAGAGTTTCCAAGCTAATAATATTAAGATAAAAGAGCGACCAGGAGTGTTCACTCCAGCGATCCTAACGCTCAAAATTAAGGTATTCGGCCAAAGAACTTTATTGCACGGATCATGCCGCATATGATAATAATTGACAAATCCCCGCTATAGCTATATAACATGCTTGGCAACATACATATCTTGGTCTTACACAAATAGTCGTTCAAAAGTTAACAGAAAATATTTACAGTTAAAAACTCCCATAAAACAGCGCTTTACAATAAATATCAAAATTAATTTACATCAAAAATTATTTCCCAAAAGAAATATTCATAATTTAAAAGTTATCTCAAATTCAAAAGGTATTTAGTCCCGCCATCTATTCATAATCACCTCATCACTGTTTTCACGCCTAGGATTTATCAGCCAATAATATATCGCATAGCAAACATGCCCTGATTGGTTGCAGTTGTCGCTAGCTACCTGGCGATTTTCAATCTTAGTATAACACTGATTTCTCCAAAAGGAAACTCTTTGCTACACCTCCAGTTTTCGGCAGCCAATCAGAGCGGAATGGTTTACCTGTATACATATACATTGCTTATACATAATAGTGTTCTGACTAATTTCGGCTGCATTAGTTCTATAAAACAGCAAACCAATTTTACAATTACACAAGTGATTGTAGTCCTCCAGAAATTAAAATTTAACAGCATTAACTACAATACAATAAGTAGTACAAATATTTTGCCTAATACTTAAAATGTTCATGCTAGCAAACTTGCAATCTAGTGCATAGGTACCGGTAGCATTCCAATTTATAGTGTAAGAATTTGCACATCAATTCGATAATTATTAGTAACCAACAGTGTAAACATTGCTTTAATAGAAACAAAACATTGCTTTAATAGAAATATTATTTAAAGTAAATTTAAAATAATTTTAAAGCAATAGCTTTGAATTGCCATCTTCGTAAGAAGCTTTTCCGCTTCGATCAGGGCTGTAGTTAAGTATGCAAACATAACTCAGAAACCAACATAACAAATACGCAAGTCCTGCTGAAAATGCGACTTAATACTTTATAAAGTTACGCCACTTTAATAAGGAAATCGTAATTATAAAATTTCAGACAGCTTAAGCAATGGGCAATCTTTATCAAAACAAACCTAACGTAATAAAACTTAATAGAATCGAACCTAAGTTGAAGTTAATGATTAAAGCTGCTCCACTACAAACTAGCCAGGCGACTACAGCGCATACAAAATGCATGTCTTAGACTTATTTTTCTTCTCAAGTACTCATGTCAGACCACATGAATCCCTCTTATCGACAAGTGCCAATGCTGAAACTTAAGAAGGAGTTGGCCGCAGAGGCCGGAAACTTGGTGTTCAATTTAACATGAATTCTTACACATTTTTAAGGCAAATCACGTTCCTTCTCAAAAATGACTGAATAATGATTTACCTTAAAATGTGTTAGGATCCATGTTAACTTGAACACCAATTTTCCGGCCGCTCCGGCCAACTCTCTCTCCTTAAGTTTAAGCATTGGCAATTGTCGATAAGAGGGATTCGGGTGGTCTGATTCTGATATGAGTACTTGAGACGAAAAATAAATCTAAGACAGGCATTTTGTATGCTCTGTAGTCGCCTGGCTAGTTCATCCTTGAGATTAGTTAGAATCATGTCGCAGTATTCCAGGTGACGGAATACCAATAACTTAACTTTTATTGATTTTATGTAGGTGGGCAAAATATGTTTAAATCTGGTGAGTGAATGTAGGGACGAGAATGCTTTCTTGTACATTGAATTATGTGGTTTTCATTCTAGGCACTCGTCTAGGATTACATCAAGGTTTTTTACTGTCGTAGAGTAGGGTATAACAGTTTGGTTTAGACATATTGCTGGAAGATGATCCTTTTGCGAGTACTGAGCTAGTTGGTTGGACGATACACGTATACATTTGGATTTAATGGTTTAATTACTAATCCGTTTTTAGATTACCACTCGCTGATTTTTTGGAAATCCGCACTTAATTTAGTAATAGTGGTTTCTATGTGTTGTGGGCGACATGATATATATATATATACATATATATATATATATATATATATATATATACGGTATATATATATATATATATATACGGTATATATTTGGAAATCGTCGGCGTAAATATGATATTTACACTGCGAGAGGACAGATAGGAGGTTAGTTAGATACATACAAAATAAAGAAGATTCGAGAACACTTCCGTGGGGTACTCCGTAAGCTAGGTAGCGCAGCGAAGAATTTTACCTAAGTTTTACACAGTAACAATAAGTGTACTCTTATGTTTTCTACAATTTAAATGAATTAGTTTTAGATTACTTTGTAGATATTTTCTCAACTATTGTGACTCCTTGAACAGTTTCTTTCAGATGGGTGATCGGAGGTTATTACTGCCCCAAACTGAGTCAATAGCCCTCAATTAGAAACAACAAATTTTGTAACAAATAGGGTTCATTCAACAAGGGCACTAGAGTTAAACTTTCTGTCCTCTTTAACCTCCTCTGAAGATCTAAAATAAGCCCCTTCCCTGAACACTTTTCCTGAAAGAAACACTGCTCTTTGAAGACATGTTGTACTCAACTTCACACAAGTTAAGATGTTAATAGGATGTACAAAAAATACAGGAGTGTTTGAAACGTTTAAAGTCGCAAAAGACATGGATATTTTTATACAATATTAGTACGCCTAGTAATATTTGTTTCTCGTGTTGTAAAATTTCGAGCTTCTAGAGCTTCTATTTATTATATCTAAGGCCAGAAGTGAGGAAGATGTCCTCAGTTTTTACTGTAATTACCGCACGAGCATCATTCTCCGTCAACTTCCGTCCCAAATTCTCATTAATTAGTTACGTAGATCAGAGAAGACCTCTAGTTGAAATACCGCTACTTCAGCCGGTGGAATGGTCACTACAGTATGGGCCCTGGCCGTCTACCTTTCAACATCCTTTCCCATCACGGTATGAGCCTGAGATGTCTGAAGGCCTTAAAGTAAATTCAATTCAATATCATGATTTTTCAAAGAATAAACTTTGAGAAACAAATATTCTTCAAAAAAAAAAATGACGAGCAATTTTGGATTTAAGCATTTTTTGTGTATACGTTGCTATAAATTTGGAATTCCTAAAATCCTTTTCTGAAGAAAACAATTAATTTTTATATTCAGACGGGAAAATCCCTTCATTTGATACCCTATATGACCTACTTCATAAACCTTCATTTTTCAGTCAACCCCTTTTGTCCCCCTTTTTTGGGTTGGGAGTTATCGTATAATTACCACATGTTTGGATCAACATAAGTAATACAGTACCCATTTTGAAGTATGAGTTTTTAAAATATTTCTCTCAACTCTAAGCTTGTTTAAACAAGTCAAGAAAGGTACTTTATGGTACCAGTTTTCGACCAAAAATTGCCACCATTTTGGTTTCGAAGCAGTGTTATTTTTGTTATAAATTTAGAATCATTTCTAAAGAAGTAATTCATAAAAATATTTCATTTGATACCCCAAAGGAACTAGTTTATAAACCTTTACTTTTAACCCAACCACCCGCTTGGGCCTCCAGGCACCGAATTTGGGATGCTGTAATATTAAGTTTACTATTCAACACAGTGACACAATGCCAGTCAACTAAATTTCCTATCACTGTTTGAACACCATCCTCAAATAAGTTAGTACTAGATTTATGGCCTATGAAATATAGTTTATAGAAAGATGATTGCAGTAGCGGGGATAGCATCAAAGTCCCCTCGGGGTTAGATTATTTCTGTAACCAGAGAAGGATTAAGGGGGTTCTAAAGAGGTGGAGCCCAGAGCCTCCACTCCTTCAGGGGTCCCACCAAAAGTAAAAAAGAAGGGGCGTAAAAAGTCACTCTAATAAGGGCGAACCAACTGAAAGTTGCGGGGGCGGAGCCGCAGAGCCAGTGAGTTACGACACTGTAAATAAGTAGCCTTACGACTATAGCCGATAGGTAACAGGGGTACTAACATAATTTATTGCTCAGGGCCCCAAAATAGCTTAATCCAGCACTATCTGTAACAAACTAACCTACAAGAAGAAACAGTAAATCGGCGAAGACATAGGCTCCCCTCGTGCTCATCACTAGTGCTGCATTAAGCTATTCAGGGCCCCTGGGCTAAAGACTCTGTTAGGGCCCCTGTAGTCGTAAATGTACCTGATTTACCTTTGGCGGGACCCCTAAACGAATGTGGGCCCTGGGCTGTAGTCTTTTTAGACCCTCTCCTTAATTCGGCTCTGCTCGTTACTGACACTTCTTGATTGTACACAAAGGGTAGAATTTACTCAGGGGAACAATTTAGTTTCCGGGGGTGGGGTATATCTAGTAATTCTACCCATACAATATGTACATCAATCGACTCAGTTTGACAAAAGGAAACGATTGATATCCATATTGGCCACTTCCGGTTGACTACTTCTGGTTTATATTTAATAATTAAAATTCCTCGAGTGGGATATATTCAGCAACTTTACCTATACTATATGCAAGGGCGCCGATTTCTGTGTAACTTTGGGGGGCCCATTCAGATATTTTTTTGTTGCCAGATAAGGGTCTAAGAAGGCACATATGATACAGATCCAATTATTGCCAAATATTGTATATTCATTAAAAAACACACACACATATATAATAGTATACATATAGTCCTTATTGTGAACGTCTAGAAGTTGTCCTTTGAACGTCTGGCTTCGTCTTGCAATTGTGTTCAATTATAGAGAAATTATTTCTCTATTTGTGGGGGCAAATATTACGTAGACTTTAGGTTTTGTTATTTGGGGGCTAAAGAGAAGTCTACTCGAGCGTAACTCAGATAAAGGTTTTGAGCATTCGCAAATACGAGAGGGACGTTCAGCGTGAGTTAAGTGGATATTAGCTCTAATATAATGGTAACTTCTGGGATAGAGTATATTCTAGCTTTAGGAATGAAATGGATAACAAGATTTTACATTTTCCCTAAAAAGGCGCAGAATCTCAACTCGAAGATTAATGAACAAAATAAAATACAGCACACACCGAAAAGCTATATTCAAATCTAAAATATTTAACAGAGCACACGAATCGTTCAGGCAATGAAACTATTTAAGCACCAATGTTCTAAGAAATCCTTGAAACATACCTTGGAAAATAAAGTTGAAAGTTGTGTTCTTCTAAGACTTGTATCAAAATTGACTGCTTCTTTTAAGATGAGATTTAAACTATACTTGACTTCCTTCTATGTTTCTTGGCTTCCTTCTAGAACCGTAGTACAGAGTGACAGCATGGACCGGCTGTGTGAGATAGCAGATCGATTGGTCTGTCGGGGTCCTTTATATACGGTCTTGAAGTGACGAAATAATTAGGTTAATATAGTTCATTGCTCTCTTGTTTGTGCGTCTTAGTGCTTTCACGTGACGATCGTATGATGTCTTAAAAATGAACAAAATGGCCGCTTAAAGGAAAGTAGAACAATAGGTCTACGTCATAATTTCCGTAAGTGTGTGTGGTTTGCCGTATATTGCTTTGCTAAAAGATGTTCGTGTTGAGATTCTCTACCCGCCATCTTTATTATTCTTTAGAATTTACAACAGAATAAAATATTTGTGAAAATAAAAGTTAATTATAGAGATGTGATTACAAAAATGAAAATTTAAGAATAAATACAAAATTAATAATGATTGACAATGAGAGGCGATCACATTATGAAGGCTTCCCCAGGCCCAGCTATTACAGAATCTAACTATGTTTGTATAACGTTAAAAAAATTCACTAAAGCATATTATGTTCAAACTAATAAGAACAAAGTTTCTGCTGTTACTAGAAAATAAACTTAGGAAATAACAGAAACTGATGTTAGTCCATGCAGTGGAGCTATTCAGCTTTTCCAAATGTGGTTCTCTTTCTGTCCGGCTCACCCTTCCGCCGCGCTACTGCTTTATTGGACAAATATTGTTTTTCTTCTTTTAATTCTCGGTTCTCGATCTCGACAAGCATGGTTCAAGAAGCTTTTGTCTCACCTACAGTGAGAAAAAAATATTTGGACAAGTTGAACAAAGAGGAAAAACAGACTCAAAACGTAGCCCATTTCGAAAACTCTTACCTTTTTATGATAATTTGGAGAGAATGCTATAGAAATCACTACTACTCGATACACCTGTAAAGTAACAGGTAACGAAAGAGTGACAACTACGTAGACTAATCGCAAAAATGTATTTGGACAACCCCATACTACTCTCGAAAGAAATGTTTTAGGTACCCTATTGTGTACAAAAGCACTCTGCGTGGTGTATTGAAGCAATCCACACCGTGTCAGGCATAAAGAATCAGCATGGGGAACAAAGTGAGTTGAAAAACATTGGAACTGCTCACTTTAGATTCAAATTACGTGAGGAAGGTAAAAGGTACTGAGACGTAGTCATGCTTGTTGGAAAGCTATGACCTAGCGTTGGATACATCATAAAGAAACATAATAATTATTGGGGATTCGTTCTGGTCAACTAAGAAAACGAACTACCCGGAATGAAACCTACATTCTTCATTCTGTGAACAAAACTTAAAAAATTAGTGATAAAGATTTGGCTACTTCACTTGCCTAGTATATGCAAGTTAATGTTACAGATGTGTAGACGTGAACAGACTAATTGGGGTTCAGAAGATGTGTAGCTAGAGACAAAACACACATATCAGAAGAAAGCAGAAAGAAGAAGTTCTAATTTCCCAAAAAATATAAATATGAGTGCCTGGAATTTTGGAAAAGAGTTTGTTTTTTTTCTATGATGAGACGAAGATTGTATTGTAGTGATGGATATCAGGGCGTGTGCCGAAAGAAGAACGAAGCTTTTAGAAAGCAGAACATTGCTTGAACTGGTAAAAATGTTGGAGGGTCTGTTATGATTTGGGTTTGTGTAATTACTAATGGAGTGGCCAGTATTCATACCCTGGATACACATCTAAATCCCATTTTTTTAAAATTAAATTTGGATTATTTGTGGTGTAACATTAACTTGCATATCCTAGGCGAGTGAAGTAGCCAAATCTTTAGCACTAAGTCTTTGAGTTCTGTTCACAGAATGAAGAATGTAGGTTTCATTCCGGGCAGTTAGTTTTCTTGGATGGCCAGAATGGATTCTATTCCGCAATAATTGCTCTGTTTTATGTTTCTTTATAATGTATCCAACGGTAAAGCATGGCTTGCAAACACGTTTGGCTTTCCTGACGCGGTATGGATTGCTTCAATACACTACACAGACTGCTCTTATACAAATGTACACAAAAGGATACCTAGAACATTTAATTCGAGAGTAGTATTGGGCTGTCCAAATACTTTTTTTGCAATGAATTTACGTAGTCCTCATTCTCTCGTTGCCTCACCTTTCCTTACTCTCTCTTACAGGTGTATCGAGTGGTAGTTAGTTCTATAGTATTCTATCTAAGGCATCCAAATTATCATAAAAGGGCAAGAGATTTCAAAATGGTGCGTGTTTTACGTGTGATACAGTCTGTTTTTCCTCTTTGTTGAACTTGTGAAAATACTTTTCTTACGCGCTGTATATAGTTTCCCTATTTATATGTTGTATTAGAAAGTCAAAATTACGGTATTAACGGTATACAATAATTGCATCCAAACAGCAGTTTGACGGATATATTTCCTAGTGCAAGTCTACTCCTACTTTTGTGTGAGTTCTTCTTGTCGCTTACTTTTCTTGTATATTTTTTTCTTAAATTATGTTAGTACATACATGACAAAATCACGATGAATGATACTTAACCCTTGGAATGCCAAGATGAGTCATTTTCGACCCATGTATATTTCATGTATTAAATAAAGTACTTTTTCAAAATCAAGGTATTTTAGAGTATGGGTGTATTCATTGTATTGTATTTATTTCTTGTATTTTATTTTTTCAAGTAGATACTACAAAATAATGAAAAATACAGAAAAATTAATACATCATATTAACCTTGTAACCATTTTCATGGCTGCACAAAAATGAAGGTACCATGAGTCTCTTATTTATTTACAGGTATAAAATTACCAGAATCAAACTACCTTACTCTCTCACTCTCGCATGTAAAGCACACCGTATCTGTTGAATTCTGATTCTGGCAAATTAAGCGGTTACATTGCTGATAGTATGCGGAGTACTTGTCTTTACCACTACACAAGCAGAATCGTAAACGTTTCTTCGCTCCTTGATAGAGAAATTATAAAGTGTAGATCGTTTGGAAAGAGACGAGTGATTATTAGAACCGACAACAACTTATTATTTTAATATAAAATGACATTTAAAAATAGTTACACAAAACGCCAAGATTGGGTCAAATTGACTGATGCTTGATTTTCTTAAATTATTACACAAAAAATACATGGGTTTAACGTCATTTTCTACCATAAGATTTTTGGACACGTACGTGAAGAATACATAGAATTTCACTCTTCCATTTAATGACTAATGGACAAAAATTATATTTTGACTGTATGGGTTGGTCATTGACCCGATCTTGACATTCCGAACGTTAAACGACCGAAAATACGTTTTCATTTTTTCCTTCATTGTTTCTTTTCTTTTTCTTTTCTTACTAAATGGTATTTATCGATGTTATGCACGAAACTCCAGAAACAACACAGGCAATGCACGAATTAACTCCTTTAGCCAGGAGAGGGGCATATATAAGTACTGTAGAACACGAGTTTCAGGGAGGAATTTATCAATGAAATAGATTTGCCAAAGGGAGATAAGCTTAGTAGAAAGGGAAAACGAATGACCATATACTGTAGAAATAGGAGAATCGACTTCACCTTATCATTTGGGCCCCCCATTAGGGGCTCCGCTTCAACTTTGGAGGGTGGCAGGGCCTCCAAAGCCCCCCCCCCCCCGGGATCGGCGCCCTTGACTATATGTACAACAATTCACTCAGTTTAACAAGACAAAACCTTTGATATTGATCCTGGTCTTTCTGGTTGGCTAAGGTGTATCTCTAATACATCTTTAATTTTATTTTAGAGTCATTCGCCATGATTGCTCTATGAACCGAAAGTGGTCACCCAGAAGTGGCCAATATGGATATCAATTGTTTTCGTTTGTCAAACTGGGTCGATTGATGTACATATTGTATAGGTAGAATTCCTTGATATACCCCAGCCCCGGAAATTAAATTATTCCCTTACTCAGTTATTACAGTTCGGTATATCTACTTTAACAACGGAATACAAGAACTTTGAAGCGATCTTACGATCATTTTTTCATGACCAATCGCCCTAATCACTCAACTTTGAAACACAGTTTGGCTTGTTAATTATCCATGCTTATCCATCATATTCAGGTTTACTATGACGCGAACATGTCAATAGTGGTGAGGTTCTTTTTATAGGCAGCTGATGAAACCATCAACCTTATGAAGTCGTTAAGCTGAAATTAATGAGAAAAAACGAGAGGAAAAAAAAAATATCAGGCCAGCTGGGTAATAGACTGTAGTTAGCAACTCTTTACTTCAATATGTTGACCAGAGAGCTATCTGTTGGAGGATAGCAAAAACAAGTTGAATCGATATCGTACGTGTCTGCTGAATAGTGTTGCGACTTAAAACATTAGCCGTTGAGTCAGCGCTCCGCGCACTGCGACTTTACCTCAATTCTTTTACTGCTCTTTACTTTTTCCTTTCCTTTTTTTTTAAAAAAAAAGCTTTCTCTTCTTTATTGGATTCAGCGACGCCAACAAGAATTTTTATCATTGTCTTCCTCTTTAATTTTCTTTTTCTTTTTTCGTTTAAATTACGAAAACTAAAAAATACCGGCAGTTACTACACAAAATGTGTTCAGGGAATTTAATTTTAAACGGACTGCGCTTCTTTTCGACTCTGCCCTAAATATGGTGCAATATCTGCAGAATATAATGACTGATACTTCCTTGGTAATCTCAGTTAGAAAATCGTTGGTTTCGCATTCCAGTGGTTTTGGATTCGATCCCAATGGCATCGAGTAGTTCTGGATTCGATTCCGAGCATCCTGACCGAATTTTCAGGGATTTTCCTGTCACATTTGGCAAATACCGAGATTGTACCTGTACCCTACTCCGGCCTGGCCCGTAGATGCCTAAAAGCCATACAAGAATATAAAATTCAAAATTCCATGGTTATCGATTAAGTTAAACGTTGTTCATTTTTCATCTTGATTTATTTAACTTATATTTACACAGAGTGCGAGAGGTCCTGGTTTTAATTCTCGATGAGGGCTCAAAATTTCAGCGTTTACCCAGCATCGAGAGCACAATTGGAATGCTACTTGAGTAAAAGAACTAGCGGACTGTGGTCAGGAAAGTCAAACACTTGGCTACAAATAGGTGTTAAGCTGACATTCTACGTAAAATTTAGAAATAAAGTATCGTAGAATAGAATAACTTTGACGCCCGGAGTAACTTTGGGAGTCCTGGCATCACTGTTACAATTTCATACTCAGCTTGACAGCCTCTTACACAGTTCCTTCCAGGGCAGTAGTTAATAAATAGTACAAAAAATATTATAGGCATGTGTTATAAATAGACAAATGATTTTGCTACAAAAGTTATCCAAGGTGCCAAATTTAGCCCATTCTATGGTACAGAAAGAGATAATTTGAATAGAAAAAAATAATTAAAAAAACTTTCTAAAGACATACTTTTCTTAAACAATTCATACTAAAAAACTAAAAAATAATTTTGTTGATGCATGACTAAAAAGAAAACAATGGGACGCGCTCTCATATACAGTCACTATATGTAAGTTCTTGAATTGGTACGCTCGTGCTTTTCTTTTAGTCATGCTTAAACAAAATTTACTTTTTAGTATGAATTGTTTAACAAAAGCGTGTCTTTAAAAAGAAAATATTATTTTTTTCACTTATTTCGGTGTTCGAATACTTTTTTCTCATATTAATGTTTTGTGACCCAAATCCTAAAGTGCTCTGCAACCAGTCAAACGACAGATCGTTGTACGTTAGTACTAGGATAAAGAAGTTCATATTAAAATGAAATTGAAATATGCTTTTAAAATATATAAATATATATAATTAAATGAAAATAACAATGTAATATTGTATTGTCACCCGACTTACGTTACTGTGCAAAATTGTATACTGTATTTATCATTGTATAACGTTGAGAAATGAGTTAAATTAACGTTGCAAGATTCGAGGACACCACGAACCATTGTAAACTAAAAGGGGAAAAATGTTTTTAAAAAACTTTTTAAGGACATACTCTTCTTAAATGATTCCTACTAAAAAGTAAAAAATAATTTTGTTGGTGCATGAATAAAATTAAATGTATGAGGCGCGCCAATCCAATAATTATAATTTATAAAGTGACTGTCTATGAGAACGCGCCCCATGCTTTTCTTTTTATTCATGCATCAACAAAATTATTATTACTTTTTAGTACGAATTATTTAAGGAAAGTATGCAATATTGTATTGTCACCCGACTTACGTCACTGTGCAAAATTTCATCATTCCGTGACATGGGGAAAAGTTAAATTAACTTTCCAGAATTTGAGGACACCACAAATCATTGTGAACTAAAGAAAAGAAAGTAAAAATAGAAATTATACACGGAAATAGATAATTTAAAATAGAAAATTTAGAAATAATTCACGAAAATTAATAATTTGAATATAAAAAATAGAATTTCAATTTGAATTTCATTTTGAAGGTCTTAAAGCAACTTTGGCTCAGACCGTATGGATGACGATGAGACGAATTGGTGGAATGAAGAAAGTGGGAGGAAACGGGAGAAGTTCGAGAAAATTCACACACACGGTGTTTGTCCACCACAAAACCCACATGGCACGAGCCAGGATCGAACCCAAGACTCCATGCACCAGATGTGAGCGCTCTACCACTAAACTATTACGACCCCCCAAAAAATTAGAAATAGTGTACGGAAATTAGAATAGAAAAATACGTAAAATTTGTTCCTCAGACAAATATTTTTAAATGCGATTCTGATGTTTTATTTGATATATTACGAAATATATTATCTAGAATTATATTCGAAATTACGTGATAAAGTTCATCATAGGCGGTGTTTGGATATATCAATTACTTCTTGTATTACGTATCTACATATTTCATCTGAGGGGCATATTTTGATGTATTTTAACAGCTCTCTTTGATTAAAATAATAATAATATACGTGAAATGTTATAACTGTAAGCAAACAATCAGAGCCAGTCACCTCAGAGCATTAAGAGTTCGTTTTCTTTTCGTGTTTCCAAGTCTCCTGAGGGTAAAGAGTTAAGTGAACGGAGTCCTTTATTACATTATCGACTAAAACAACTCTTTTTTTTTCATTTGGTTCTCAGCCTCAAAGGCACGGACTGACACTCATGAGACAGGGAGTGAGATCACTATCATTAAGAAAGGAAGAAGCCGAGTCTATTGATTCTGGATAAATGATCTTTCAAATCGAAAGGAAAAAAATTTCCAGAAACGGAGTATGGAAGGAAGTGTACCCTTAGAGATTCTTGGAAAATTACACCAATACTATTGAAATTTGCGTGAAATTATAACAAATCAGACTGCAGCATTACAATTTTATCGTATCGTATCGCTTTGAAATAATTATTACTTTCAGGCATTTCTTTAGTCTTTCTCTTGCAGACTGACTACCGTAGATGGATTAAATTAAATTGAACTGGTTGGCAAGGTTAGTGACAAATACAGATACGGTTGTTCAACTGGGAAATGTGGTGGAGGCTTTTTTTTTTTTTTTTTTTTTTTTTTTTTACAAAACAATAATCTAAGGGAACTGGAGTCGTATTTGGAGCTCGTAACATAAGGGATAATTAAAGAAAAGTTTTCAAATAGCATTGAAAATCGCGTATAAGCAAACATTATCAAAATTAATTTATTTGAAGATACTTTAGATTCAGGGTAAAATGAGACCGTAGTAAATTTCAAGGCAAAATCGTTGGATACCGAGAAGATAAAACTGAATAATAGAACCTTGAAGGTTGGTAACTGTGGAAATTGTCAGTAAACAGCAATTTAATTTCCCCATAGGAAATATGAAAATACAAATATGGAACGGCCGGGAAACCGGGACAGGACCGGCAAATCGAGACTGTCGCCCCGAAAGGCTTCTGCCACTAATTGGAAAGAGATCAATTAATTCCTGTTGCTAAGGCTTAAGAGAAACGACCGGGGTAGGCTACATGGCGAACGAACATATATGGGCTGCTCACAACCCGCATTAGCAGACAGCGTGGTGAGTCAAATGTCTGCACCCTTAGTCTTCTTACACATGAAGGTACAAGTAAGGGAACAGCCTCGGAGGTCCTCATTGCCCGGAGGACGAAATGAAGCTGGCAACGGAAGCGGTCAGTCCTGCAGAAAGTCAGTGGGTCAAAATGACCGGGTTTGGACTGTAGACTGCAGAATACCGACACGACAACTCGAACGGACCTATACGTGGCGACTCTCAACTGTCAATCACTTGTAGAAGAGGACAAATTAGCTGAATTGCAGATTGACCTTAAGAGGATTAAGTGGGACATCATAGGACTATCAGAAGTGTGGAGGAAAAATGAAGAACAGTTGGAAATACCGTCAGGACACACGTTGTATTTCAAAAAATCAGAAAATGGAAAACCAACAGGTGTTGGCTTTATAATTAATAACGACCTGAAGTCACGCATCACCGAAATTGAAGGAATTTCAGATAGAATCGCACGGGTAGTAGTAAATATAAACAACAGATACAGTATGGAAATTATACAAGTGTATATTTCAACAACCTCACATCCGGAGAGGAGGAAATCAAAGACTTATACGAGGAGATACAGTAGATTTTGGATAGTAGCAATTCGCATTACAAAATTGTAATGAGAGACTTCAATGCGAAAGTAGGAACTAAGCAGAGTAGTGACACGAAAGTGGGAAACTTTGGATTTGGCAAAAGAAACAAGAGAGGAGAGAAGTTAGTGAAATTCTCAAAAGCCAAACGACTGTTCATTTCGAATACATTTTTTAAGAAGCCGCCTTAGAGGAAGTCAACATGGAAAGGGCCAAATGGGACCAAAACAAAATAGACTACGTTCTATCGAATAACAGGGAAATTCTGCAAGACGTGTCTGTTCTGAACAGTTTCAAAATCTTGAGTGATCATACGATGGTGAGATGTAAGCTGAAACTAAATACTAGACTTGAGAGGAAGAAATCACAGACAGATATTCAAGATAGAACTAAGCAACAGATTCAGCGCCTTGGAAGAGTTAGAGGATGAAGAAGACATCAATAGCAGAAATAAAATACTGACTGAGATAATAATAGAAACAGCGAAGGAAGTAACAGGCATGAAAAAGAGAGAGCAAAATCTCAGAAGAAACTAAACTCTTAATGAAGAAAAAAAGGGAAATGAAAGAAGGGGAAAGTTGCATAAAGAGGATCGAGTTCGTAGAACTTAATAAAACCGTAACGAAAATAATAAGAGAGGAGGTACGAACATACAACGAAAATCTTGTCAGAAATACAATCGAGAAAAACAAGTGTCTGACAAAAATTAAACAGCAGCTCATGATAGGTAAAAAGCAAATAATTGCTGTTAACAGACCAGATGGAACCGTAACATGAAATAAGAAGGAAATTATAAAAAAAAATTGAAACTTTCTACAGAGAACTGTACTATTCCAAAGAAGAACTAGGAAATGATGATTCAGAAGGAAATTATGATTTAGAAGAAAATTATGTAGAAGTCCCAGACGTAATGAAAGAAGAAGTGGATAAAGAACTTCGAGAAATGAAGAACGGAAAATCGCCAAAAGAAGATGGACACACAGCCGAGATGTTTAAATGGGAGGTGAAAAGATGAAAGAGAAACTTGCTAAATTATTCTCGATGTGCCTGAGGAAGATACAAATACCGTCAGGTTGGAATAATGCTTTTATTATTTTATTGTACAAGAAACGGGAAAAAAGAACGCATCGAAAACTACAGACCAATTAGTTTACTGTCAGTCCTGTACAAAATGTTTACCAAAGTTATTTTGAATCGTATTGAACGAGACTTGGATTTTAACCAGAAAGGAAATAAGCCGGATTTTGTCGTGGATTTAGCACAATGGACCACATACAAGCATTGAATGAGGTTATTGAAAGGACTAATGAATATGAACTTCCACTATGTTAGGGATTCGTAGATTTTGAAAAAGCTTTCGATTCGGTCTCCTTGTCAGCACTATCACTTAAATCACTTGAACATCAAGGCATCGAAAATGCATACATCAAGCTACTGCAAAATATTTATTCAACTGCCACATCGGTCATTATACTACATCAAGAAAGTTAAAAATTTTAAGTTGGAAAACGGATAAGGCAAGGAGATTCAATTTCCTCAAAACTGTTTTCTGCGGTCCTGGAGAGAGTGTTCGAAAATTTAAACTGCGATGAAGTTGGAATTAAAATTAATGGCGAATATCTTCATCACCTACGGTTCGCTGATGATATAGTCCTGTTTGCTTCAAGTTCAGAAGAACTAAAAACCAGAATAGAAGACTGTGTAATGAGAGTTCAAAAATAGGCCTTAAAATGAATTTAAGTAAAACAAAAGTAATGTAGTGTACAGTCAACATGCTGAAAAGAAGGAAATGAAGATTAGCAAAGAGAGACAATAGACATAGTTGGTGAGTATGTTTACTTGGACCAGGTCAAAACTTCGAACGTCAAGTTGACTGGTGAAATAAATAGATGGCGTGGAGTTTGTTTGAAAGACCGCACTTTATTTTCAAAAGCAAACTACCAATGTGTTTGAAGCGTAAAGTTTATAATCAATGTGTCTTACCTGTGATGATGTAGGGCTGTGAAACTTTGACATTGAATGCGGAAACAGCTCAAAGTT
The DNA here is from genome assembly GCA_022664845.1 of Lepisma saccharinum. NCBI lineage: Eukaryota > Metazoa > Arthropoda > Insecta > Zygentoma > Lepismatidae > Lepisma > Lepisma saccharinum. The sequence continues at coordinate 72,479 of JAGDQP010006022.1, forward strand.
GAAGAGTCACACAAAGAGCAATAGAGAGATGCATTCTAGGAGTAACTAGGAGGGACAGGAAAACAAATAAATGGATTCGCACAGAAACAAAGATAAAAGATGTAATCAAGGCGATGATGTGGCGATCGAAGAAGATGAAGTGGAGATGGGCCGATCACATAGCTAGACGAAAAGATGGAAGATGGACCACAAGTGTATTCCTAGAGAAAAGAAACGTCCGAGACGACGTCCAAATGCAAGATGGGTAGATGAAATCAAGCGTGTTTCAGGAGCTACATGGATGAGGATAGCAGCAGACCGAGATATGTGGAAAGGAAAGGTGAAGGCCTTTCATCCAGCATTGGATATAAACGGCAGAATATGATTATGATGATAATGATTAAATATGGAACGAATTGAGTTTAAGAAATACAGATATATATAAACGAAAACAAGTGCATGTTACGTAATTGACACTGCAACCACCGGATATCAGTTATAGAGATAAACGCGGCTTTAATAATATTGAGGCGTTGAGTAAGAGGGGAAGCTAAAGTCGTGATTACTATTTACTTCCATTCGCCTGACCTCTGTCTGCAATTTGATTATCACTGTTAGTCGCTGGATGGGCTCTGAAACATGCATTGTCTATTCGACAGAAAACAGTGATAATCAAATTACAGACAGAGGTCAGGCGAAATAATAAACATACTCCCTCTCACTGAATACATCAATTGTAACTCTAGCCACTGGATGTCAGACAAATAACTTGAGCGATTTGGAAAACCTTCCATCAATTTTATTTGCGAAAGCCAGTAGCCACGCAAGTAAGATTTTGCAGATCAGGGAATAGAAAAACAAGAGTTTGAGCTTAAACTATAATATCCTGGAAAAGGAAAGGCTTTTTGCCTAACTCTGCAGTTCTCGGAGTATTATGGGAGCAATTATTATAACTACTAGCATAAAATGTTTGCTCTGAGTCAGTTTCATTCCTTTTTGTCGGTGTAGACCTGCAGATAATTTCATACGTTCTTCGAAATTTTACCAGTCACTATAAAAAAATGATATTTTATTTTCGATTTGTCCGGTTAGAACAGACGCCTTAGTCAATTTTGGCTACAGGCCTTCAAATTTAAGTTCGAATTCAAATATAATACAGGTTAGTGCCTTAGTATAATAGTACAGTTAATCTGTCGAAAAAAAGAGTAGGGTAGTTATGAGTTTTGTATATGTTTTGTATGTTGCGGTCCTTATTAAGAAACTCAAGTTTTCGACACCAGTGCCGTATCGACAAGACTTTTAAACTATCCATCCTTTGGTTTTCACGTTATATCTCTTAAACGTTGGCTTTTACGGTAGAAGAGGTTATTGTCAATATTAAAGAAGAGTTAATTTACTACAATTTGAGCGCATAATAGATATATTAAGTCTAATAGGTTTTCAATTTATAGCTATTTGAAATTTAGGTAACTAACTAACTAACTAACTCTATGGCTTATGGAACTCGCAAGTTCATCACCGCAGTAACAAACGTTCGCCAATGGATTCTATCCTGGGCAGTATCAAGCCAGTTTTCATCACGAACACCTACTTCTCGAAGATCTCTTCTAATATTGTCCTCCCAACGACGTCTCGGTCTTCCCAATGGCCTCTTTCCATCGGGCCTTCCAACCAGGATAGAATATAATCTTCGTTTTTCCCCCATCCGAGCTACATGCCCTGCCCACCTTAGTCGTCTCGATTTCATTATTTTTACAACATCTGGTGAATCGTAGAGTCCGTGGAGTTCTTCATTATGCAGTCTCCTCCACTCTCCAGTCATCTCGTCGCGTTTCGGCCCATATATCTTTCTCAAAACCTTATTTTCAAATACATGCAATTTATGTTCGTCTGCTAGGGTCGTAGTTCAACTTTCGCAACCGTAAAGTATTACCGGCAGAATAACCGTTCTGTATATTTTTAATTTCAATTTCCTTGATATTAATCGCGATGTTAGAAGTTTTTGGACTGAGTAGAAACATGCGTTCCCCGATACTAAGCGACTTTTTATTTCTTCCGTGACCTCATTTTTGCTTGTTACGTATGCTCCCAAGTATTTAAATTTGTTTACTTTCTCTATGACCTCATCCCTAATTCTTATGTTTTTAATTCCTTCATTCCCTGTGCTTCGGCTTGTTACCATGTATTTTGTTTTATCTATGTTTACCTGTAGACCTATCTCATCGCACGCTTCTACTAAGACATCGGTGTTGCTTTGTAGTGTATCTATATCGTCCCCTATTAAATCTACATCAT
>JAGDQP010006023.1:0-10620 GCA_022664845.1 Lepisma saccharinum
AAATTCCTCGTATGTGAAATATTTTTTTATTCTTTTCATATTTTTTTTAAAAATCAGTGTCGTCTTATAGTGTGATATAAGTGTGTCTACACAAGTACCCAGTGAATTAACTCCCCCAAAAAGTGAGATAATCCCTGGAATGAAGGGGGAGTGTAATGGGATGTGGATAAATAGGTCAGTGTGTTAAGCACAAAAGTAAACAAACAATAAAAGTTACATAAAGCTGACTAAGCATCCATAGGAAGCAGACGACAACGACCTCCAAGCGGCAAGTGTTGGAAGTACTGAAAATACGCCCACAAATAAGAATATAAAAAGGCCAGTCAATCACCTTTGAAGTTATCACTTCTTCGCTCCGAAAAGTGGTCACCTCTACCTGGCTTGGACTGGAGTCAGGACTCTCACCTTACCCCCAACTTAGGTTGGTATACCTTAACCTGCTAGCTCGGACTGGAGTTAGTATCCTTTCTAGCAACAATCTCCTTTTCGTAAACCTAAGTTAAATATCATTGCAAGAGGTGATCCACTAGATTATTAATTACAGAGCCCATGTTCGGGACGCTCAGATTGTTATCTGTATAACACATTGTATAATATATAGTATATTGGAACTTTATAATAAACTGGTGTCGGTAAAAACGTATATAAGCATTTGCTCTATTTATTCACTAAATAACTATTCTATTAAACGATCTTCGGTCATAAGGTCTCTACCATAAATATTATATCGTATATCGTAAAGACAGTGCTACCACGTCGTATACGATCCCATCGCTACATTACAAAGTAACTACAAGTAGAAAATCATTACGATATTGTTCGGAAAGAAATAGAAAGGGACAGAACTTTAACTCTGTGTAATGTTTTGAGAACATTTCAATCAATTTAACGACTACTATTTTAAGTTACTTTATGGAAAAGTGAATTCAGCTACGCCAATGATTCAAGCTGACCGTCTCGTCTTGGTCCAGAACGCGAAGAAATTCATCGACCCCTAGTCCTTGTTTGAAGCGTGGATGGATCTATACTGGATGAGCGTACAGAGTGTGCTCGCTAGAAACGTGATTAGTATCTGTGACTTCCTATTTTATCTTTGAATTCATTTCCAATCAAAATACAATAAAATCTTTAGTGCCAGTGAACACGTAAATGATCTAATAGCATAGGAAACGCAAGTTTTTTCGATTCCCCCGATAATGCTGGGTTAGCTAAGAAACATTTTCTTTTGTTGACTGAACCCTGTGATGGGAAGAACGGGAGAATCCTACATCATAATCTAGCTTTTCTATTTGGCTTCATTCCGGGTGAGAAGGATGCTATTTATGAAGTTTATGTTAGTATAAATAAAAAATAATCGTTTAATATTGTTCCCTGCAACAGGGAATTTTCAATTTTCCTTGGAGACCTTTCTGCTATGTCCTTGCCTTCATATTTTTCTAGGCCTGTTACCACTACTTCTTCATGTACGACTACTACTTATTGTTTCTCTATCAACGTAGTTACATCTGTATTAGTACAGACTACTACAATCATAACTGCTTCTTTGCCTACCTGCGGTCCGGTACCTTCTACTTCTACTGCTATTTCGCAACCTATTCCTTCTACGTGAGCTACCATTGACAATCAATCTAGGTTCTGTTGCGATACGGACTGCGTTAATGACCTATGTGACCAAGCTTACGATTATTTTAAGGGATGGGGTAGTCCATTGACTCCTACTAATGTTAATCAAGTTTAGAAGAATGTGAACAAGTCAAAGAGGATCATAATTTTCAGCAGGGACAGGGCGAAATTACTTTGAAATGATTGTTAACGGGAACGCGGTTTCGGTACTTTTCCTTTGGAAGAAAATCTTTCGGTAATTTTCCAAAGAAACCTCCATTCGCACTAAAGCTGGTACCGCCAACCTGACACCGGCTGAGTATGTTTAGGAGCTATTCCGATTTTAATTAGGTTATTTGTTATGTAATGTAGACCTAAATGCTGGGTCGAATTCAGATTGGAAAGTTCCAATGAAATTGCCAGCAAAGACGTTTTTAAACCAAGGCGTACACGTGTCCACATTAATGTTGAACTTACACCGCAATCCATTGAGAATGTCTTGAATTCCAATCAGAATATCTTACTACCAGATAATGTAGTTATAAAAGTAAATATATCCAACCCAATAAGAGGACAAGATGAAAAAATAAAAGGTATAATATTAAGTATATAGTACTTAGAAGTATCTACTACTCACATTATTTCCGTCCCCAAATTAAGCGCTAATTCGCTCGACTGTCTACCTAAACCTTTAGTTTTGGGTGAAAAGAGAGTTTTAAGTGAGTTTCGTAAGTTGAATTATGATAAAGTATCCTATAAAATGTGAAAAGCAAGGTAAAACCCTGTGTTGATATTAAAATTTTGGGTGGAAGTTTAGATGACGTAGACTAGTTTCAGAATTATGTTGGTAATATATTTCAGATTGTGGTTTATGCATTGTAACCAAATAGTCGAGACCTCTATGTGTTATACAGTGGTTATGTGCGGACCAGGAACAATTGTTTTATCATTATCAGCATGATGACATCAATGAAAGTATTACTGCCCGTTCACGTGATAGAGACTACTGTAAAGATTGCTTTAATCATATGCATAAGCGTAACATACATAAATGAGGATTTTTCTGTGAGCGTTGTGAGGAGAATAATAATTTTGAAAATGCTCCTGACGAGGAGAAACCCATTACTTGTACTACTTGTTTAAGAAATTTCCCTTCAGCTTCATGCTCTCGTAACCATACTGCAAATTCGAAGTAAAAGCCTGTATATTGCTATGTCTAACTGTGTCCACAGTGTGGTGTTAAGGTCGATACGCGGAAAAGATATAAGAATAATCCCTATGAATGCGGAGGTCGATTCTGCACTATCTGTAATTTGTACATAAAAGAAGACCATTTCTGTTTCGTGAAAAATATAAAACCGAAACATGAAACTAATTTTCTGCACGTAGTATATGATATTGAAACTCTGCTACTGAATGAGAACGAGAGAAATGAATTTCGGTTTCAGTCAAACTTATCTGTCTCGCATCGTTGTTTTAAAAGTAAAAACTTAATGCAGAAAAATGACATGTGTTTTCAGTGTGATAAGTCACAAGGGAAAAGAGACTTTGTTTTTACAAGATGGAGGCGTTTGTAAAACATTTTCTCCAACAAGGTGGAAAGTTTAATACAGTGGTAGCATAGGCCCTTAATTCTTCAAAAGTCGATTCCGTATTTGTAACGCGTTCACCCATTGAAAAAGAACAAATCACTCCTCAAACAATAAGCCAAGGAGCTAAATTTATGCAGATGAGTGTACGGAATATTATTTTCTAGAGATACGTATTTCTTTGTCCGTTAAGTTATCAAAATTACCGGCCACCATGGCTTGAGCGAAACTTTAAAGAAGGGTGATATCTCGTTTTTGTTTCATACAGAAGAAAATAAAAAAATACGATGGACCTTGGCCAAAGCTCGAACGTTTCGAAGTTGATAGTAAATTGGAAAGTGGGTGCGATGCATTAAAGGTTTTTCATGAGGCGTGTATGGAAAAGAGTGCATATAACCAGCAAAAGGAAATACTAGAATACTTTAGGACCGATGTTCAAATATTATGCGAGGCAGTAAATAAGTTTTCAGACTTAACTGAAGAAAATACTGAAGGCATTCAGTTTTTTCTTCAGGTAAGCGCAATTGCTCCCTGTGCTATGGAATGCTTTCGCGCTTTATATTTGGAAAAGTATTTCTGGGATTCTATTGTTCGGGTATCGACAGCGTAATACTCAGAGTGAGATGGCACTGCAATGGGTAAAGTATGTGGAATATATGGGAGACGATTTTTCGATTCATACGGCTGAAAACGGGATGATGTCAAATTTAGACAATGCAAAGTGGACCGGTATGATGAAAAAACAGCACTATTTACGAGTTCTACGGATGCCTGTGGCATGATTATTCTTGTATTAAGCAGGGTTGCCACGTGCCACTTAATGACACGAACGGCGAAATATTAGAATATCGATATATTCATGCGTTAAGGAGGGTGAAGTATTTAGTTGAAAGTTGTAATCTTAAATTAGTAGAAATCTATGAATGTATTTGGGATAATGAAGTAAAAGAAAATCTACAAATTAGGGACTTCATTAAGAATAAGTGTTAAAATTTTCAAAATGGATTAGTCCCTAAGGAAGCATTCAAGGGAGGTAGGACGGAATGTTTCCGATCTCCCTATGAATGCGAAGAAAACGAATTCATTTCATATGTCCATATCTGCTTCTTATATCCATTTGTGATGAGTAAAAGCCTCTGCCTACTGATAAGCCTATCATCTGTAGAGGGAAAGCTTATCCTGATCCCAAGGACATTTATGAAGTTATGTTCTGTAAGGTTCTTCCTCCTCAGGATCTCGATATTCCGCTTCTTTCATATAATTTGAATGGACGCCTCACATTCGGTCTCTGTAATACTTGTATGGAGGATGTGAATAGTCAGGATTGCAATTACACTATGGGCCAACGCTGTTTTGTAGACACATTTTGTACTCCTGAATTGCATAGGAGTTTGAAGAAAGGTTATTTTATTCTTGAGACATGAAATTTATTAGTTCAAAATGAAAGAGGGGTTATTTAAAGATTATGTAAATAACTTCTTGCAAATGAAAAAGGAAACCACTGATTTTCAATCCTATTGCAATACTGATGAGGAACAGTAGAGATATAGTAAGGAGTATGCTGCTCATGAACGCATTCAACCTAATTACAGTAGCATCAAAGAGAACTTTGTTTTGCCCTATATCGGAAAATTATTTTTAAGTTCCCTGTTTGGAAAGTCGGGACGCAGAACCGATTTAACAGAGACCAGAGTAGTCAATGATGCTAAATCGCTCTTGGATATTCACCGTACAGCCTGTATAGAGTTGTTTTGCATTGTTCTTACTAAGTGCTGTTCATTATATCTTGTTTGAAACACTAAAACCTTTGGAATTATCCTCAACCATAATGTTTTTAAAAGCCCATTTTTATATTGCGTTTTTAACATTTTTGTAAGTGTAGCAAGTGATCAAGTTATTTTTGTCAACTTTGTTATTGTTTCTCCTAAGCAGCAAGTCCTTTCCAGTCGTTTCTTTCTTCTCCGTTTTTCTATTTTTGTTACGTTTAAATCGACTAGTGGTGATTCCTTGTTGCACTATTTTTTTCTGGTAGCTGAGTGGAATCTTGTTCTTTTAATTTGCAGTCTCTTAAGCTTTCTTATGCTAATTTGTTTTGTTAGGTGTTGAGCAACTCCAATTCTATCTAAACTGTTTTTGTGTTGTTATATGTTAAACCATCCTTGTATTTTAGGGAAAATTTGGCGAGTTCCGGAATTAACTGTATGCGTAGGTACGGATCGACTTAATGTTCCCTGAGTTTAATTGAGTTAGTTGCGCGTTTTACTGAGCAAAGAAGTTAACTTCGTGCTCTAGGTGTACTACTAATTTATTGAAAAGAATACTTCAATGTTTAATGTTAGAGTATATTTTTTATGTATAGAGGACGTAGTTTTTCTATGTGAAAGTAAGTTCAAGAGACAATCGCAAACGAATCTCATTTCTTCTCTAATACGTATTATCGTATTATACGAATTGGCACACACCCTCCGAATCGCATAAGTTTACAATGTATTATGTATAGTCACGTTTCAATATTATGTTTTATTATTTCTCGCATGAGGAACTTGCAAAATGAATTTGCAACTTTGTAATAGATCGTGAAGGACAGACACTTTTTCTGATATTTGCTGTAGGAAAGTAATCTAAAATTATGGATAAAATGTTGCTTTTTTTCGATTCATAAGAGTTATATTCCATCTGAAAATATTGATGATAATAATGAACTGTATAAGAGTCCACATTTCGTAGCAGTAATATACATTTATGAACATCAGAAGATGGGCGGCACTTGACCCGGTTTCCCCCACAATTGCCTCTTTTTCCTAGGCCGCCTGATAGCCAGGAGTCAATTGTCCAGGGCTGTATGATACATGGGGTCATGGGTATCGTCCAGGTATGAGAAATGGAACAGCTTGTTTTCAACCTCTATTTTATAAAAGGCTACGAGCATATTTTGCAACCCCTATTTATAAAAGACTACGAACACATTTTCTAACCCTTATTTAACATAGCAGAAATTATACTATGCTACGCCCTCCAACACTATGAAAGGCGTAGCATATTTAACATAGCAGATATTTAATCACACATCGTGCACAAGGCTATGCTTTATTCTCTAGGGTCCATCCCCTATTTTATAAAAGTCTACGGCATCTTTTTCCAACCCCCTATTTAACATAGCAGAGCTTAGACCAGTGCATAATTTATTTTGCAACCCTTATTTAACATAGCAGAGATTCTATAAAAGACTACGAAGCATTATTTAACATAGCCGAAATTATAACAGAAATTTGAAGTCAAATTCTATACCACACCATATAACGTAGACAAAGGTCAAATATTGAAATTTTGCTTTATTAAATTTAATTCACATTATAAAAGAGTACAGGGCTATTTTACAACCTAACCGCCTAAATACACTTGGGTGTTGTTGTGAATTTAATTAGAATTTAATCTATTATATAAAAGACTATGAGCTATATTCTAGAACCCTGAAGGCCTACAGAACATGCAAAAGGTGCTTATAGCAGACTATTTCCCCTAGTAGCCGTGGTGTATTTGCTAGAGACTACGACGAGCCATGGTTCCTGATTACCAAATTTTTGTCTGATTATTACAAACTCTGGATTTTGGTGGATTATGATAAAAAAAAACGAAAAGGCTACAATCTATCCCCTATTTAACATAGCAGAGATTGCATAAAAGGCTACGAAGCGATGGTTCAACCCCTATTAACATAGCAGCAATATATGCTACTTACTCGATTTAACCCCGCATGAACCTTTTCCACCCCTATTTAACATAGCAGAAATTACCTAACCCCCATATTTTATAAAAGACTACGACCCCTATTTTAACATAGCAGATATTACATAGGCAACTTGATTTACAAGCACAACACAGAGGCATCCCTTATTTATAAAAGACTACGGGCACTTTTTTTCCAACCCCTATTTAACATAGCAGAGATTATAAGAGAAAGTTGAAGTCAGTTTCTATAACCTAGGCAAAGGTAAAAAATATTGAAATTCTGGTTTCACATTCGGCATGGGGGGAAATTAAGTACAATTTACGAAAAAAGTGGTCATCTCGAGGTCAAATATTTAACCGTGTATATCTCGTAAACGGCTATATATATTTAAATTCTGTTTTGATATGCGGCATCGGGGGTATTAACTACAATTTACGAAAAAAAACTGATCACCTAGAGGGCAAAGGTCAAATATTGAACACTGTATGTCTCGGAAACGGTTAGACATATTGAAATTCTGTTTTCACATTCGGAAATATGGCATTAAGTATAATTTGTGAAAAAATTAGTGACCTCGAGGTCAAAAGTCAAATATTGAACCGTGTGTATCTCGTAAACAGCTGGACAAATTGAAATTTTGTTTTGACATTCAGTATTGGGGGGTATTAAGTACAATTTGTGAAAAAAGTGGTCACCTTGAGTTCAAAGGTCAAATAATGAACCGTTTATATCTGGTAAACGGCTACACATATTGAAATTCTGTACACTACGGAAAATTAGGAAAATGCATTCTGTACCACGTATATAAATATTAATTGTACATTTAGCTTACATTTAGCTTTCGAAAAGCAAAGTACTATACATGAATGGAGAAGCCATAGTATTTTGTTTATAATATGATTAATAGTTCTTAAATTTAGTTTAGCTAAAGTGTTAAACTAGAGTTAGTTTCAGCTTTCAGGGAGGAAAATTAATTCTATACCATATTTTTGAACATAAAGTGTACGTTTGTGGTACTTTATAGCTTTACCAAATACGAATAGAAAAACCATAGTCCCCTGTTTATACTGTAATCAATAGCCCTCAACTTTAGATAAAGTGCCAAATTAGAGTTAGTTTTAGGTTTTAAAGAAGAAAATGCATTCTGTACCACGTTTTTGAACATAAAGTATACGTTTAGGGCACTTTCTGTCTTTAGAAAAGCAAAGTATTGTTTATGAATGGAGAAGCCATAGTACTTTGTTTATACTATAATAAATAGTACTCAATTTTAATTTTGATAAATTGTCAAAGTAGGGTTAGTTTCCGTTTTTAAAAGAGGGAAATGCATTCTATAACACGTTTTGAACATAAAATTGTACTTTTAGAGTACTTTGTAGCTTTAGAAAAAGCCAAGTACTATATATGAATGAAGACGACATAGTCGTGTGTTTTAACTATGATCAATAGTACTCAACTTTAGTTTAGTTAAAGTGTCAAACTAGAGTTAGTTTCAGGTTTCAGGGAGGGAAAATGTATTCTATACTACGTTTTTCGAACATGATCTGTATGTTTAGGATATTTTGTAGCTTTAGAAAAGCAAAGTACTATATATGGATTGAGAAGCCATAATCCCTTGTTTATACTAAGATCAATAGTACTCAACTTTAGTTTAGTTAAAGTGTCAAACTAGAGTTAGTTCTATGTTTCAAAATATTAAAATGCAATTTATACTAATGCACGTCGTCTGTGCATTGTATTCGCTAATTATTAAGGAAGTGAAATATGTATGCACTTGAGTTCTACAGTATGTGAAATTTAAAACCGAGATTGTATTTACTGCTGTCTTCGTTAATGAATAGAGAATAAATGGGGCATTAAGATGGTATTACATTAATGAAATTTAAAAAATATATATTTTTCCTACTGTACGTCTTCGGTAAAGAATAAAGACAATTAGAGAATGAAATGTACACAAAGCGCAATTCTACAGTATACGAAATTTTAGAACCGAAATTACACGGGCTTCCACTGGAATTGAATGCATTTTATTATTTTATAGCTATACAGTCCAATGTCAAATTTCCGCTATTACCTTAAATTGTATATTTTTCTTTTCTTTGCTGGAACTATATGAGTTGGTCGAATATTGCTTACTCCCCGATGCGCACTACCACCTATTTTACTATTTTGGTCTTAAAATTGAGAAAACCTGCAAATTTTCACGCTAATAAAAACTTATTTTTTTTCTTCCACAATATAGTTTGTTCTGACCTGCAAAGCAGAGATACACATGTTTAGCGCCAGGGACTAGAAACATGCACAATTTGTAAAATTATTTTACCCTATAGTGTATTGTACAGAATATAGATTTTTTTTACTGTCAACAAAATAATGGTATGTGAGAGGTTTTTCAGCTGAATGGGGGTAAAATATTGTTTAAGAAGAATTCACCCTAATATTAGATGTTTGTTGCTTTGAATGGCTAAACGTGTCTGGGGACGTCTTTTTTAACCCATGTCTTTTTATTATAGCATGTAATTCAGGTTGCAAAATAGTCTTTTCAAATGTAATGTGTTATAGAAAAGAAATTATAGGTCACATTGTAAGTAGAATGGTGATGTTTTGTTATTGGGAAGAGGTAAGTAAAGAGCTTTAAATTGGGGAAAAAAGATATTAGAACATATTTTTGAGGTGTTATTAAATTTCGAAGAAAATGCCATATTAGAGAGATCTTTCTTAAATTTTCTTAAGAATAAACTTGCACAAGTGTATATTAAATCTGGGAATTGTTTTAAAAATATTTGTATTTCACGCTTTGCGACCCCTTAACTTGTAGCATTATTTCAAGGAGAAAAGAACGAAGAACATTTCATGATTATCTGTGCTTGGTTTTGACTTGCACACCTATTTTCAAATTTTGCTTTTTTTGGTCTTAAAATTAAGAAACGCGCAAACGTTTTACGCTAATACAAAACTTCTTTCACTTCTATAATATGGCAAATACTTGTCTAGCGCCTAAAATTAAATACGCCTACTATTTGCCCCCTGTAGTGTTTTGTACAAAATAAGGGCGTGTGAAATATTTTCCAGTTGCTTTGGTAAAATACTGTTTTAAGTAAAATTCGCCCCCAGTACTAAGTGTCTGTTGCTTTAAATGGCTAAACGTGTGTAAAATATTTTCTTAACCCCTGTTTTTTTTAGAATTTGCCATTAAAGCACCACTTTGAAGGGACATTTTGCCATATTGGAGAGAGCATGCTTAGGAAGGAACTTGCATAATGGGAATATGGGAATTAATTAAAAATGTTTGTATTTTACGCTTTTTGTTAACATGGAGAAAAGAACAGATTTACATAATCTCGACTACTTCGAAATACCTTCAGCGTAATTTAGCCTTTTTTAAATGTAATTTGATACAAAGACAAGCACTGTTTGAAGTACTTTGAATAAAGCGAAAGTTAGAAACAACTGAAGGCAACTTAAAAAAGCACACAGTCATAAAATGTGGTCTGTAGGAACGCCTGAACTGTTTTTCACCCCCATAATTTTATTTATACAGCACGCTTTTCTTTTATATTATGACTAAAACTGGCTGCAACTCACTTTTCTATTCACATCCTTATGGTCTTTCTGGAATTGTTTGTAGGCTAATGACATTCCCGTGTTTTTATGGGCATACTTACGCAACTGGGTCACTGTTTTAAGGAATAGAGTCTT
>JAGDQP010006023.1:17816-74749 GCA_022664845.1 Lepisma saccharinum
GTCTATTAGTGAGTATGAAGTATACTCCCTTACGACTTTAGACACGCACCTTCGAATACAATCCTGGCGTATTCCCTAGTTCAACTGCGCCGGTCTCCCTGATCTTTGCTTATTTGTGAGGCTGGTGCAGTATTTGGTCCTCTGACACTGCCATGATCAATCACAAGCCACACTTTCAAAACGGGGAGTAGGACTTTCTCCTTCTACACAATGCTGCAGAATCAGGTGCCCTATATGACTCCGATGTGGCGTGCCGCCTACTTCACTATTTGCTGGTCAGATGGCATCATTGCAGCGGTCATCGCGCACACGACATTTCTTATGGGATAACCGGTATTTTCTATTTTCAGCACGAATATTTGTCACTACGTTAAAATCCCATAACGTCCTTTGTTCTGTTATTGAAGGCACTGCCATTAGTGACCCACGGTATTATTATTTTTATAATATCTTGATTCTGTTTTGCCCGGCGTCGAGAAGTGACACCCGCATCGCCCAGTCAGTTTTACTGGTTGCAATCAGCCCTGGTAGCTGCCAACATCGTTGCTGTCTATGGGAAGTCCAACAGCATTGCCAGAGTGCTTCTCTGTTGAGAATTTTACTTCCCACTTGCGTAGGGGAATGGCGACCTCATCGCAGGTCTACGGACCGCAACATGATGCATCATCACATAACCCGAGCAGCAGACCATCGCTGCTCGTATACGACGTAGAGAATTGGCGACCCCGTCGTCCAACCAGCTTATGCTGGTTGCAATCAACCAACAACGGCGTAGGGAATTGGCGACCCCATCGTACAGCCGGCATTTACTGGTCGCAATCAGCCCTAGCAGCTAAACACCTACGCTGCTTGAAAGGAGGACCAGGAGAGAGGGGTTTCATTTACTTTCAGCTCATTTCTCATCCACAGACGATTCATTATTTCCGAAAAATAAGGATGTACTTGCATTGACACTGGTCCCTCTGTCCCGAGGAAAGGGGGCAGAACCATTGGATAGCGCCTAGCTCTTAACAGCAGATTCTTGGATTGTCTAGCTCGTTGAGGCTGGGAAGTGCGGGGAGCTCTTCGAAACTTTGGTGTCGCCAACACTCTGGAGGAGTGGGTGTCCCAAGTATCTTAGTCGGGAGTGCAAGTGATTTCGACGTCAAGTCAGTTGACTTCGTCTCGATTTCCAGCTTGCTGACAATGCTGATGAAGGTAGTACCCGGTAACCTCGTTGACTCCTCAGAAAGAAGACGGAGAAGTGTGGGCATTTACGGGTTTCATTCACCATAGGTCCACCACATCCTAACAACAAGTAGCCTTCGGGGACAGACAAGAAGAAGAAGAAGACCAAGAGACAGAATGAAGAAAGAGTCACTGAATATAATAGTAAGAAGGCACATATAGTTACCGAATCTACCAGTAACACAGTAGAGAAAATAGAAGTAGAGGAACAGACAAGTATCGTACCGACTACCACACGATATCTTGTGATTAAAGTAAAGAATGAAGCAGAGAATCCGGGTGGTTTGAAGGTGTTACCCCCTTTCATTATACATGTAAAGAATGCGAATTACTAATAACGAAAACCCAGAGCGAAGATTCTATACGAAGATGTATACTCTAATCTGTTATGTTTACAGTCGTGGCTACAAAATCAAACCGAGAGAGATACTATTGTTAAACATACAAAAGTTTCTCATCATTACTCATCTCATATGTTCGATTTACCATATATTCGACTAAATACCATAATCCTTTAGTCTAAGCAATTATAATAAGGTTGCGAACATCAACACATTAAGCACAGCAACCTACTCCTTACGAAAAAGCATAATAAGACAATAAACCATTGTCTTATTTACCACACAAAAAAAGGAAATGAACAAGACATGCTGTCTCTATAAAAGCGTTTTGTTCCATGTAACTTTATTTATTAGAAAACGCGGACAGTCTGCTCCATAGCATCCTCTCCCCTCCATCTCTGATGAAACCAAGTATCTTACTCTTTAAGTAACGAACTCCTGTAACCAAACAGAACAACTTAATTATGTTGCAGGCGAACTTGCACATGTTAAAAAGCTTCGCAACAGCCCCTTGCTAGTGGAGACGTCTAACAATAAACAAACAACTAATCTCCTGAAAATGAAGACCATAGGCCCATATATCGTTCAAATTGAACCGCACCGTCAACTAAATTATAACCAGGGCGTTATATCTTGTTGGGATCTGAAAGAAGTCCGTGAAGAGGTGATTAAAATGAACTCGGCAGCCAAGGTGTAGTGAATGTTAGACGCATTAAAACAAGAAAGAGTTTCGAAATCCAACCAAAGGGGTCTCTAATTTTGACGTTTGCCATGTCACAGCTTCTTAATGACGTGAAAGCAGCTTTCTACTGCTTGTCTGTACGTCCACTGTTTTAAATGTCAGCATTATGGACACACCAGCACGTCCTGTAAAGTGACCTCTGCTGTATGTGCAATATGCGGTACCAGCAGCCATGGTGCATTCCATGCACGTCACTGAAGTCTCAGTGTGTGTTACGGCCTGGTCGCGTTACTGCCGGGTTTTCAAAGAAGAAAACGAATTCGTGAGCTGATGGTCATTGAGAAAATTTCTGCCGGTGGTGTAAAACGTCGAGT
The DNA here is from genome assembly GCA_022664845.1 of Lepisma saccharinum. NCBI lineage: Eukaryota > Metazoa > Arthropoda > Insecta > Zygentoma > Lepismatidae > Lepisma > Lepisma saccharinum. Next base: position 20,441 of record JAGDQP010006023.1, read on the forward strand.
AAATGAGTCTCAACGCACCTTACCATCTGGTGCGTTTTCCACTGTAGCAGCAAGGCTACCAGTTAAAACTGTCTCGGTTGGTACCCAGACAGTTGATGTGTCAACTCAAACTGACAGACCTCAACCTGATCAATCTAAAAAAAATGCCATCCTCAAGTTGCGCCAAACATACCAGAACTCCATGGGATGTGCCCACCATTGCATCACCCACTATTTCAAAAGCAAGTCGTATGTCGCCACTCGCGTCGAGTTTCGAACGGCTGGCTAATCTTCTCGCTACTCAATTAGCTCATCAACAGTCTCCACCTGTCTTTAACGAGTCGCGTTCGTCCCTGAATTCAGATATGGTTGAGGACGATCTGATGGACTCCGAATATACCCTAGTCGGAAAGGGAGGGAAATTTATACCTAAACTTAAAAGGTGATAATTTTATTGATCTTCATCCGAATGGCTATTCTCCAATGTTTCAGTCCCACTACGAAGAACTGCAAGTCGTGTTAACAGATGAACATTAAACGACAGGCAGAGATGATACCTCTACGTTTCCACTCTGATAATTTTGAACCATAGGAGCTTGAAACTGCCTTGCTGGATGTTAGAAACACATTCTCTGGACTAGATGATGTACATTGTGAACTGCTGCGACACCTTCCCTCCCAAGAAACGGTCTTCTTTCTAAACCTCTATAATCAGATCGGGAGGACTGATAGCTTCCCTTCTAGTTGGCGATAAGTTATTGTAATCCCTATTCTGAAACCTGACAATGATAAACTAAGCCCCACAAGTTACAGGCCCATTGCTCTCACTAGCTGCGTATACAAGCTATTTGAGAGAATGATAAATCGCCGTCTAATGTGGTACTTGGAGCATAATAACTTGCTTTCCGATGATCAGAGTGGTTTTCGACAATACCTATCATCTGTCGACCACCTAGTCAGGTTAGAGTCCATTTTTCAGAATGCTTTGCTCCGCAATGAACACGTTCTCGCTATGTTCTTCGATTTAGAGAAGATCTAGGATACCACGGAGGTATGGCATATTACGCCAGCTTAATCACTGGGGAATTAGGGACCAAATGCCCCATTTTATATCATTTTATTTACGTGATCGCTATTTTCGTGTCCGTGTTAGTGATCGTTTCTCAGAGCGTTATTTACAGAAGAACGGCGTACTTCAAAGGAGTGTGCTGAGCGTAACACTGTTCGCTGTTGCAGTGTATAATGTTATGACTTGTATCCGCCCTCCTGTGGATAGTCTCTTATATGTTGACGACTTGACGATTGTCTGTAAATCTGTGAATATCAACTCGCAGCCCGGCAGATCCAGTTGACGCTTAACCGTCTTGTTGACTGGTCATACCAGACTGACTTTCGTTTTTCACCAACGAAGACAGTCTGTGTACACTTCTGCCGTAAACGAAATTGTATTTTAGACCCAGATCTATTTCTTGGAGACAGACAACTCCAGTTCGTCGAGGAGGTACGATATCTTGGCCTGATCTTGGATAGTAAGTTAAATTGGCTTAATCACCTTCACCAAATTAAAATTTCCTGAACCTGATCTCTGAATTTGTTACGTGTTTTAAGTCATCACACTTGGTACTGATCGTACAACCTTGTTACGCCTTTATCGTGCACTAACTTTATCCAAGCTTAGTTATGGTTGTCACGCTTATTCCTCTGCACGATTTTCAGCCTTACATACGATCGATAGTGTCCATCATGCTGGAATTCGACTCTCCACTGGCGCGTATCGCACAAGTCCTGTCACCAGTTTTTGTGTTGATGCCGCTGAACCAAAGCTCAAGATTCATAGGGTGTACCATGTGCTGACCTATCTTGCTAATATGTCATCTTTAGCAGGTCACCCAGCACATAACTTACAAGGAGACCGTCAACATTGTCATGCTGATACTTACCCTAGAATTTTTAGTATGTGTCGATTACACCAAAATAACACTCCACACAAAATTTGAAGTGCCTATTCAAAGTGCAATTGGGTCAAAAAAATGTCAAAAATTGGAAAATTTTACTCCCATAATATAAATCTAGTTGGCTACATTGGCCGAGTGCCAGGTGGAGTAGGGATGGGCACTAATGTTATTTTCCGTAACAGTTATAACAGTAGCTGATACGCCTATGTACAAATAGGTGTTAATAATTAAAAAAAGCAGTTCTAAAATAATTGCCTATAACTTGGAGTTCTTTATTTGGGGGGTGGTGTAAAGTCAAAATTGGGATGGTGTAAGTGAGCTTTCCGCAGTTAATTTCGATTTTTGACCGCAAAAAATTTTAAGTTGGGGGTAAATGTCGAGAATTTTGAGGTAACACCCCCCCCCACGGACGGGGGTCTGGCGGAATCACTGTTAGAGTAGTTCATAACTATCACAATTATCGCAGGTTGAACCAACTAGTGGTTACGCAACATTACATACCAAGATACATTTCAATCAGGGGCATATGAAAGGGGTCCGGGGGTTGCAAGACCCCGAAATCCAGTTTCATGCAGAATTAGTATACAATTTATGGCGTCATTTATTTGTAGTGTGTCCTTGAAATAACGGTGCCCCGGGTAACCAGGAGCTTAGCGCGCTGGGTTTTATTGCGTGTGCTGACGGTTTCAATTCAGGCCGGCCGAGGTGTATTGAACGGAGTGGTTTGGAGCCTACTTTACCAAAAACTGTAGGTTCCGTTATTAGAAGCTCATGGTTCCGTTTAGGACGTTAATAGGTTTCAATTAATCAAGGAAAAACTTCGGGAGGGGATTATTCACATCAAAATAAGAAAGAATTTTCTTTGAAGGAATTTCAAATTATGTATTTTGGAGCTACAAGCGCTCAAAGTTAAAGCAGCCTCATTATAAGTGATGTCATATTTCAGACGCAAGCTTTGTCGGCTTAGTAAACCACAACCGAAGTTCCTACTCAAGTCGAAGTCTGATTAGACAGGTAACATAAGAATTTCATTGTGAATGAATTAATGATATTTAATAGGGCAATCATGGGAATTTCCTCTAAACTGCAGTCTTCAATCATATACGTTGCTTAAATAGATGTAGTGAGTACAACTATGATTTTCATTTGCTAAGCCGACTTCATTGGCTGTAGAGATATGACGTAATTTGTGAATTTCTCATGTGATTTTTAGAAAAAGAAAGTCATAAAAAAAGTGCAATTCAAGAATTTAGCGCAGAAGTAGAGAATAGAAAATTAGGGCCACTGCAGAGCCATTTTTCTCTCAACTCGTTTCTGCGTTATTCACGTAGTAAGCGCGGTCGCGGTCGTTTCTCTCCAGCAAGTACTCTGTCCCAGTGTAGCAAATCTGATTCCTATTATGGCAGCAAAATTTCCCGGTTTTTGACCATTTTTTTGGCCCACTTGCACTTTGAATTTGCACCTCAAATTTTGTGCGTAGTGTCATTTTGGTGTAATCGACATGTACGAAAAATTTGAGGGTAGGTTTCGGCATGACAATATTGACGGTCTCCTTGTTAGTCATATACCCAGCAAAACGACCCCTATGGGAACGCCATTGTCACGCTACCCGATCACTTGGCATGCGAGCATCAGAGTTGTTGGAGAATCTGAATGCAGACAACTGTCTGCGCTGTCCGTTTTAGTATCCGTCCCCCGTGGACACTTGCCCGCCCACGGATTGATATCTCTTGATCAACTGTAAAGAAATCGGAAACATCCATGATTGAATTCCAGCAACGTTTTCGTGCATTGCAGAGTCAGTACCCACGTTTTATCTCTGTTTTACCGATGGGTCCAAATCAGATGAATCTGTTGGATGCGCGTTGGTTGGGGTAGCCCGCTAAATTTGTCTTAATCCCTAAGCCAGTATTTTTACTGCTCAGCTAATGCTCTTTTAAAGGCTTTGGGTTTTAGTCTTGTTCGTGGTTTCAATCGCATCTTTGTTCGTACAGATTCGCTCAGTTTTGTTCAAAGCCTCGATAATATGTATTCTAAGCATCCGCTCGTGCATAATATCCTATGTAAGACACACGCCATCTGCTCTGCCGGTAGTGAAGTTGTCTTTTCCTGGATACCAAGTCATGTTGGTATCCATGGTAATGAATTGGCAGACGAAGTAGTTCATGAGGTCTCTTTAGGAGCTAACATTGATATTCTGCATGTCCCATTTCAGGACATGTTGATATATTATAGACAGGTTACATGGAATGAATGGTAGCGACGATGGGATGACGTTGTTGTTAATAAATTGAAAGAAATTAATGTATCTTTCGCTCCACGGAAATCACCTTGCCGCGATAATAGGCTTGAAGAAGTACTTTTATGTCGCCTATGTATAGGACACAGTCGCCTGACACACGGATATCTCTTGCGACGTTTGGATCCACCACATTGTAATCATTGCAATGTAGTTCATCAGGTCACGTTCTCTTAGATTGTCCAGGATATAATCATCGCAGACAATGTTGTAACATCCCCACTGACATGGCGTCATTGTTAGGGGATGACCCAGGTATGTTGCGGAGAGTTATGTATATTCGAGAGACAGGTTTATCTCCATCTATATGAAATGATTATGCCTTTAGAGTTTAAGTTTTATGTAGTATTATTGTTTTATTTTGTGAAGGCCCATTTGCAGCCTGTACATTTTTAACTTATGCTAAAGACTTTATACATCTTTAGTTTTTATTAATTGTTATACTGGCCATTTACAGCAGTAAGTGTTTTCTGGAGACCTTTTACATCTTCAGTTTTTTTAAATATATTTTTAAAATCAATTAACTATATATTGACGTAACAAAGATAAGGGATGAGCCATGAGCCATAGTGCTGTTACCGCCCATACAATTCATTTTATATTTTATCTTATCTTGATTCTACTTTGGTTTGCACAGTAAAGTGATTTCCCCTTATACTAAATGACAGGTGAAATATACCGTCCTTCATTAGCAATTCTTCCATATTCAATTACTTTACTTGCTTCTTTTTGGCCAACTAGTTACAATATAAGTTCTCAGCTTCTCCGGTAAATTTAACTATTTTTACTAATCTTGTAGACACAACTATGTTGAGTGCAAGTGGGGTCGTATCGATAACTTAGGCTAATTAAAATACGCTGACAAGGCTTATATACTACAAGTTATCACAAAACCCGTACAGTAAACGTAAGACACCTTCTACACGAACTAAGGAAAAGCGGCGATTTTACCTGGAGTTAGCCGCTGCTTTGAGTAAAATCGATACTTTTAGAAGTACGTGTCAAATGGGCTGTGAAATCACTCGTGTAAACATGTACATTTAAAAGCATAGGTTTTGTTAGAAGGCGCGATTGCTCATGGTGAAACCGACGCGATTTCCCTGCTCCTGTAGAACGAGCTTAACAATTTTACTGTTCTTTCAACATCTACTTTAGACAAACATTTAGAAATTAAACAGCGATTAATGTTTGTCTGAAAATGGTGTTAATAGAACACTAAAACTCTTACTCTGTGGTTTCTTTAATAAACTCTAGTGTATAAGTCTTGTCAGCATATTTCAATTAATTTAATCTTGTTGGACAGCTAGCGTAGTTAGGGTAATTTTTCACACCAAATGTGACAATCATATTTAAAATTTACTAAACTATGATGTTGAGTAAAATAATTCAGAAATGAGGACTCTAATAAACAAAGACTTCAGGATAGTGGGCTTGTCTTCTGTGCGCGTGGCGACAGGTTCAATTCCTGCCGGGGACTCTTAAGCAGAGTGGCTTGAAGTCCAGTGTCAAACACTGTTGGTTCCGGCCTTAGAAAATCACCACCTTGTTTAAGATATTAATAAGAAATCAATCAATCTCACGCGCAGAAAATTGCAATACATTTTCGATGATCTGACGAAAACAGAACGATTAAAAATCTATCTAGAAGCATACTTATTAAAAGAACAGTATTTGAACTCTGAAATATGTATGTACGAATATTACATAAGTTTGCTCAGCCCCATGGTCTACTGGCTCCCAGGTAGCACCAACATTGTCAGTTAGTTTGTACGAGGTTTGACATTGCAAGTATCCACAGTTTGGCATTACATTGTGCAAATTTGCTACAATCTTGGAGCAAACTTGCTATTTGACACGTGCCAAATTAGCTACAAAGTTGTCTTGTTAAACATCAAGCTTGTGGCGGGAAAATATTTCTGTGGTCTGGATTGGGTCTCGAATCTAGAATCCTCAGTTTTATTTGTAGTCCGTCACTGTATCCACTGCCCTATCGGCCACTCCTGACTGTCTTCTATTTTATTAGCTCTTTAATGTTACGAAGACAGTTTTTGAAGTAAATTCAATGATATAGACAAAGTCGAAACTGTGAGAACTCATTTTTCCTGTTTGAGAGCTATGGAGCCGGCTTCGTTGATTTTCTTTTACAGGCAATCCACCTCAGGAAAATCAAAATGATGTCTATATTTTACTGCTCGAGTGGATGACATATTACGTTTTTGGTCTTTGTATTGCATATAATGAAAGAAAGAAATACCTATCAACCTGAATCTTTAATTTATTTTCGCGAATTGCGTACAATTTTGAAAATTGGTTTTAGTGTTAAAAAATACAAAAAGAAGAAGAAAAGGAGAAAATAATTATAAGTACAGACGAAAGAATGTTGTTAAGAAAAGATATTTGAGGAACCCCGGCGTTCCAGTTAGTAATCGAACAGGAAAAATCATTGTTAGTTTATCACTGTAACGAAACATTAAAGCTAGTCGAAACTTGGTTTAACCCAGCGTACTATCTGGGACATTAGCAACCAGTTTGTTTGAGAAATATAATTGACCTGATAAGTAAAGTACACATCATTTTGATACTCTTGAGGTGACTCGCTTGTGAAAATCACGAAACAGCTTTTTCCGTAGCTCTAACACAGGATCAATAAGCTTCCCTAGTTTTGAATTTAAATATACATGCATTCTTTTATTTCACAAACTGTCTTCGTAACATAATAGGAAACAAGCGAATTTTAAGGGTTGGGCTTCGAGCCCCACTGCAGACTAAAATCTTGTTTCGCAACAAGTTAGCTGTTGATCTAGCAATGTTTTTTTTTTTTTTTTTAAGATTTGTAGCAAGTTTGTCCTGAAAGGTTTGTAGCAAGTCTGGCGTGAAAAGCTTTTAGCAAATTGACATTTGTCAACTACTAAATTTCCAGCCTTGCAATTTCAAACTTACCGCAACTCTGGAAGTTTGGAAACATGCAATGCCAAACTTGATACAAGTTTACTACGCTGAGTTCTTTGAAATGTAACCGACCAGAAGAGTAAGCACACATCGTAATTATACTCTTCAGGTGATTCGCTTGTAAGAAATCACGAATCAGCCTTTATAGCTCTAATACAGGATCAATTTCTGAGTTTCGAATTTAAGCATACATGCATCCCTTTTTTATATAAGCTGCCTTCGTAACATAAAAGGACTAGTAGAATGTACTTCATTCAGGCGAAGAACGATGGAGCAGTTGTTAGAATGACGGACAACAAACGAATCTGAAGATCGTTACCTCGAACCACACTGCAGACTTATTTTTTTCCCCTGTAGATTCGCTGTTGATCTACCAATGTTTCCTAAAACCAGATTTATAGCAAGTTTGACATGCAAAGTTTGTGGCGAATTTGGCATTTGTCATCTAGCAAGTTCGCAGCCTTGCAATGCCAAATTTACCGGAGCAGGACGTTTGAGCGCGGTCGTTTGGACGAGAGATGTTTGGGTGCAAAGCTGTTTATTTAAATGGGTTATAATGTATTTCATAACTAGAGCCCGGATGTTTAGGGACTAGAAAACGTGAAAATAGGCACTAAATTCACAAGAAGGCACGAATTTAGAATAACGTCAAGAAATGTAACTGAACTTGTAAAACTTCCAAAAATAATTTGGTGAAAATTACAATAACACTTTGAACAGAGGAAAGTTTCTGCACTTCACGCAAAATTTCTATCTATATTAGAAAAGAAGTGGAAAAGAAACTGTTTGTAAAACGGTATATCAGATTTCATAAAATGGACATTTATAAGCACTATACATTGAATTAGGCAGAACAGGCAAAATTAAAATTTGCTCTGGCAGTCTATGATACCCCAAAATAAACTTCTGTCAAGTTATATTTATAATATTTCTAATGCATATACTATTTATTCTGTCTTATGTTATATTCAATATTATATTATCATTCCTTGACTGAATTATGGGCCAAACCAGCAAATATTCTGTAATGTCAACAGTTTCAAGATTTCTTACAACACGGTGAATTTTTCATCGACCTGAATATATTTCCTTCTTTCGTTGGGCGGTTTTTCTCCTCGAAGCATTGCCTTGTATAGTAAATCCCTCCTTTTTGGGATCTCCAAAGTGCATCTATAATCGCTCTATCATTTCGTTCCTTTACGTTAGAGATATTATAAAGATAACTTGACAGAAGTTTATTTTGGCGTGTTATAAACTATCTATAGCAAATTTTATTTTGCCTATTCTGCGTATTTCAATGCTTGTATTTGTGAAATTTGGAAATTTTATATTTCAACCGGTAGAGACAAGTTCTGCGTACGTGCAGTAACTTTTCTGTGTTCAATGTGTTAGTCTAGTTTTGGCCAAATCATTTGTGGAAATTTTACAAGTTTAGTTGCATTTTTGACCTTATTCGAAATATCGAGTGCGAAATTTCTAGTGCCACTATGAATGAAAATAACAAGACATTCTGCTCGTTTGACAAAGAAATATATTTCCAGAACATTTTAAATTAATTATTTTCAAAACCCACTTTGATCCTGTATCAACCGAATATATTTTCAAAGCATGATTTAACTTTTAATATATTTTTCTGTGTTTACATAACTTAATTAAGAAAATCAATAGTACAAAACCCGTCATTGTTTACATTCATATGAAAAACAACTTCCTATGACATTGCGATTTCCAATCTTAATTTCCTGACTAAAATCATTAAGTATAAATTTATTAATTATAAAACCATTATTGTTTCAAAATTTCATATCTAGGATTTCAAATGATTTCATGATGGCATCTATATTACATAGTCACGCAGATAGGAAAAAGAAAACCCAACATTCAAACTGAATAATAAATATAACAATAATAATGATTATTTAATGCTTTAAGCTTGATGATTCGGAAGGCCACCATCACAATCACCGCAAGACCGTGATCATCAAATGTGTCTTCGAAATCATTGGAAAGATCTGTATGAACTGCTTTCTCATTTGCCGCCAAACACATTAACAGGCCATCAGAACCTCCTACTTCTTCCATCCCCATGTATGGTCCAACTCCTTCAGGCAACATTTCATCCGCTACAACGGTAGGCTTCATGTTAGCGGTTACCTGCTTATAATTATGGAAAGTTACAAACGTTCCGTCAAATAAATCAAAATTACAGTAGGAATAACTCATCTAATTCCTTGCCTTTGGGTATGGCTCCCTGGATTGAAGCTACATTACCTCTTTGAATTGCCATGCTTATTCTTTGGATAAGAAAGGTGCTTCCTCTATCATCACCAGATGATTGTGTGATACGCTTACCTATTTCTTTTATGAAGTTGAGGCCTTCTTTCCCCCATGAACCACTGGATTCGATAGCAATGGGTATGAAATGGTACTTCTGTGTAAGATTATTATATTTTCTTCTTTTTTCCGCTTCTTTTCGACTGGCGATGTTTCCCGCTCGGATTGAGGAAAAAGGGAGGTTGGAAGGAGCGAACGTGTCTGAGCAAGTGAAGTCCCAAATTAATGGTTTGCCTCTCTTCCAGGGTAACAGAGTCATTCCATCTGGTATTTTACCGTCTGTTCTGCTACATCCAATAGGTTCTCGTACTGCAGGAATGCCAGCTGAGATTAGTGCTCTCAATATAATGTCATTAACATTCGAGTGACGAGGATGCCTACCTGCGCTCTTTGAACAAGAAAGGCCATGTAATCCTTTTTTATTTACTTCTGTTTTACATGCCTGACATTTGTGACTTTCACAAATATCTGCACCCAGGCGAATTCCAACTGCTATTCGGAAACTTTAACTACTTAGGTGAAGGCCGAGAGGGAGCGAAGGTAGAGCTTTGAGCCAAGCACCTGCTTCGAAGGAAGACGCGGCAATTATTCTGGCTTTGTCTTCTAAGTTTTCTGCAGTCTGGAGTAACAACGAGAGGTGTGATTTGATAATGGGTTCATCCAATGTAAATTGCTTTGATCTAGAATCAAGATCGGGCAAGAATGATCCAACTAATAATGACCAATTTGAAGAGCAAGTCTCAATCTCAGAATCCCCATGAGAACTGATATCATTTTGGAGAAGTGATTCTATCAGGCATCGGGAACCATAGAATGACGCCAAAAAGGCGGGAATAGCCAAATCTAAGGCGCGACGAATGCCTAGTCCTCCAAAATTGACAGGGAGAGAAGCCTGAAATACATAACTTAGATATGTTTACGAAATACAGGAGTAAATAATGAAAATGATACTAGTAAAATAAGAAAAACATTGTTTACACTATATTTCTGGTTTACCTGAAAATGTATCTATGAGCATGGACCAAGAAAGTATTTCCTCAACAAGAATATGTTACAATGTAAAATCCAGTCTTCTCGTTTGTTTTTTGTTAGCATGTTAACAACTTCGTTTATGGTAATAACAATATGTCTATTAATTGCCATATGGACAAGTCCGTTTAGCCGGTTCTCTGACACGATAGTACGTATGTGTTTTTAGTTTGCGGAGACAGGAAATGCTTCTCTCAGGGCCACACGTAGTTACTGGGAGGGTTGGAAATATTTTTAAGAGAATGTAGATATTAGGGTATACAGACTTTATGCAAACTTGAAGCGTTTGAAGCGCATTACATGGTAGAACCATATTTTCTTTACCACACCGCATTTTTTTCCAGAATACAAACTCTCCTTCAACACTTTCTAAATTGACATCCATTTCATAAAATTTCACAACAGGTTTCAGAGCTACAAAATCTGCTTCACTAATGAATTGTGGTATTAACTGCTGAAGGTCCATACTGTTGTATCTCTATGATTTATTAAATATTTAATCCAATAATTTCATGGATTACAAGTGCATTTTCAGTGTATCAAAAATTTGGTCTACATCCTAACTAAAACGTCGCCCAGAAATGATATTACAAACTGTGTTATGATAGCAACAGCTATTTAAAAGTGATTCTGTGTTCCACAAAAAATTGTGTGTGTCTTAGTGAACCAGAATAACGCAGTAGGACTTCAAATCACGGTTTTATTGTTATCTGCGAAAATTCTGGTCACGCACTATATTCAAATGTGTTAAGCACAATTTAATGTGACTTACAACACGCAAAATCTTCAATATATAATGGTCCTTTTTGAATCGTAAATTTACTTCCTGTGAAACCTCTCTACTTGCTGCACTTTGACATGGCTACTTTAGCGTGAGTAATAATTTAAGCAGATTTGCAGTTTGGTTTCTTGCATAGTCATTTCTTGTTAATGCATGCTTTTATATTTCAATACATTCTAAGATAAAATTAATTTTATTGGCGGTAACAATTCAATACATTTTCATCTCATTGAGAAGTTTTCTAGGCCTGATACGGCAAGATATCTTTAGTGAGGGCATAAACTAATAATCCTACACGCAGCCATATTGCATCCTTGTATTAAGTAAGCTTTTTTCATATGTCCCTTTTGACAGGTAGAAAATAAAGCATAAGATTCTACATTCAAGAACTATAACTTTTGAATTTATCTTATCCACTGTACTACTGGCTCCATAACTTTTAGCTCATTTCGTAATTCTGTATTTCTACAGCAAGTCCCCAGATATCAAATTAAAAAGCAAAGCAACTTCTAAATATCAAAATCAACTTCAGAGTACCACAGCTCAACTTCAGGGAACCGCACATGGCTTCATCCGTCGAATAAGTCTCAGCTAGATTGCACTCAATGTTGATTTGAACTACCGATTTAATCTTAAAACCTGAGCGACAAGCACAGTTTTATCCCCTTCTCTTCTTTCTTAATTTTGCCTCTAATATCGACATGTGTCGCGGTCGCCAAGCGTCTAGAACCCGTAAAGTTACCCGTTGCCATACCAACAATGTCTCTTGACAATTTTTCAGACCCTCAAACACAATCCGTGGAAGATATTCTACGAAACTTTGAAAGAACTGCCACAATTTGAAATTGAAATGAGATTCGTAAAAAGGCTTCTTTCCATGCTACCTCCATGATACACCACTTTATATCTATGAAACACATAAGGAAGCTGTCAGTGCCCTAACTTGGCCAGAGCTCAAAACTCGATTTCTAAAGAAATTCGGTCCAATAAAAACTCAAAATCCAACTGCATACCTTATCGTCATCGTGAACAACGTGTAGACGAGCCGTTAAGACACTATTTTTATGCGAAGAAATACCTGGAAGATCATTATAATCCAACCAGCAAGTTTTCAGATTTTTTTACTAATGCCATCTCGGGGATGCTTGAACGGCATATAAATATCATTTTGCGCAGCAGACTATTACCACATTTGAATAATTTATAGAACATGCTACAACTCAAGAGCGCGCCGAATGTAAGGTGCGCGAGCATAGTCAGGAATAACAGCCTGCAAGGAAACTCCCATACAAAATATCACAATGTTCCCATGCCTGGTGCTCTGAGGTACACTCAGCCTTCTATCAAATTGAGTACCGGACTGTCCTTGGTATTCCTTTACTTGGGAAGGTAAAGGCGGTCGAGGTTAGGACTGACTACCCCACCTCACATCGTACCATAAGTCAATAAAATGTGGAGTGCCACCTCCACATCCCCCATGAGTCGTTCACGGCGTGTGCGTAACGCACAGGGGATAGCTTTACTTTTTTACGCAATTTAATGCTGCTACTAATTCACAAGTTGCATTGACATCAACTCAATTCAGACCAGAGTCGTGCTCACCATCAAACAGACATTCAAGTCGCCATGAGACAGACTGTTATCATAATCAATGCACGTATCAGTACGATTTTGCTCCAATTCTGCGTGCATTTTCCCAGCTCACGGCAGTAATAACTCTAACAATGGGAAACATTACAGAGATAGTTCACTCTCCCCATACCCCAAAAACTATGTTAAACTTTCGGATCAATATAGATCCTGATCGAATCCTGGAGATCAAAACGACAACCACGACCACGTTACAGAAATCAACATAGGCGCTATCCACAAGGTTCTCTTAATTCCGCCACAACAAACAATTCGAGCGATAGGTCGGTCTTCCTAGAGAAGTTTTTTCATCAGGATCGTTTTCTTCCTCTAAGCCTCCAAAGAATCGATATCCTCTACCACCTTATGGTACTTCTTACGGCACTATGGCCATGTATGCACCACCTTACCCTAATTACCCAGCCATCCCACCTTAACCATTCCATCATACACTGCCACAGTAAAAAAACTTTTAAGCTATCAGGGGGAACAATCTTTAGCCCTCAGGAAGATTCTCATAAAGATGTTACTCCAACTTCCACCGACAACACCTTATGCCCATCCTCATATCAACCCAATAGGTCCATAACGGGCATTCCGGGGGAATTCTTTTTCAACTAAGAAGCAGCTGAGCCACAAATTAACTTTATAAACAAGGACCAACCCGCTATCATACCCGTTCCGACTCCTGTACCTGAATCTCAGGCCCGTGACGGCGCCCTATCTCTTCCAGCTACTACCGACTCTCCAAGCAATAACAAGAAAATTTTGAAGAAAGAAGCACCAACAAGTATGCTACAACTGATTTTTCTTTTGTCACGGTACCACCTAAAATGGTAAATCATTTACCTTGCATTTTCGGTACTATAGGCTACAGAAAACACAACCTTATTATTCATTTCGGTGAAACTCTCTGTTCAATCCAAGTTGACTAACAGATGCCTGAGGATCGCCTATTCCCGATTTCGACAACCCTTACAGGCATCTCTAATTTACCTGTTCATCTCACACATGGTGTAATTTTACGGATACACTTAGGTGAACAACTATTACCGTTTTGCTCCATTTGGTGCCTTTTCCGGTCTTCCCGATTTTAATCGGCCATGTGTTCTTACGGAAACACAAACCAATCACCAATTTTAAGAACAATACTTTCTCATTTAAACGACTCTGCTACAAGTCGCCATTAACACATTACACAGGTAAATTTGCAGTTCAAGAAAATAACTGCGTTTTAGTCAACAGAAACAAATAAACGCTCTTGGCGAAACAAAACTACGTCATACCACCTCATAGTGTAAGGTCCATCCCCCTCCTTCTACCCATCCGTGAGATATCCAACACAGTGCACTTGCACTCACCCTTGTTCAACATACCCGGTGTTTACATGGCATCTACACCTCTTCCCCACGCTTACCTTTAGTCAATACGCCTAACCATTACGTGAAGATTAAGTCTGGTACGCCCATGACTATTGCAAACACGTATTTCCCCAGGACTGTATTTCTCGTGAATTCTATCAGGAAACAATATACACGAACTGAACAGGATAGGCAACAAAATATCCGAAAATGTTTGGATCTCACAATAGAGAACACTGTTCCTTCAAGATATAAAATAAATCCTGATTTACCGCGAAATCAGTAAAATCAGATTGGGAAATATACTTCGAATGCATGCCTTTATCTTCAGTTGGGACAAAACATTCACTCAGATTCAGACATATGAGGCAGTACTGAACCATGATCTTCAATTTACGATCTCACATCGAACCCGCCCTAATGTTAGAAATGAGATTTTGTCGCTGCACCATCAGGGAATAATACAGCCTTGTGACTCGTCCTATCGTAACATTTTGGCGGTTTCAAAACCTCACAACAGGGAAGAATTCGAATAGTTCTGACTTCGGTTTAGTCAATAAGAGAACGACACCTATAGCGGATCCCATAGTTAACGTAATACAGAAGATGACTGACGTAAAGTAATTCCATACTTTAGACTTGAATTCAAGTTTCTACCAGCTGAAACTAGATAGTAAATGTAGACAATTTACAGCTTTCTCCAACCATGATTTGGATTTACCCCATAGTCACTTTGAATTAACATTAATGCTCCAAGGCGCTACAAACAGATCTTTGAACCTTCAACGAGTTCTTCGCCACATATTTCAAAACACATGCCCAAGGAAATGATATATAAGGTTCTTCCGTTGAAGAAATAAACAACGCTCTCATAAAAGTCCTTCGCACAGCTGAAGCATATTCCTCACTGTTAAATCTTGATAAAAATAATTTTGGTCAAACTACCATAAATTGTTATTTATTTGCCAAGGTTCCATCTGCTCAAATACAGATAAAATCAAAGCTCTTTTGGACATTCCTCAACCCACACTCTCAAGCAGCTATGTTCATGGTTTTCGGCCATTAATTTGTACAGAATCTTATCTCCCAACATTTCAATAACTTTGGCATCGCTTTGTCAGTCTTTAAAAGTTAACTTAAAGAAACTTGTGTGGACTGACATAAGAGTCAAGGCATTTAATATCATGAGTAAAGCAATGACATTCCCACTAATACTTACTATTTTTAGTACTAAAAATGTTGAATATCTCGTCATGACTGACAGTTCGTATACTGGCGTCGGCGCCTGTCTCATGCAGAGACAGATTGGAGAAAACGACTGGAAACTAGTGCGCTATGTAAACACCAGACATCTAATCAGAGTCAAACCCTTACCCATGTATTACCAGAAACTATTTGCTATAAATTATGCTCTTTCGAAATACTACGAGTACCTTATCGGGGGTACATTCACCCTGATGACTGACACATCATCACTGAAGGTAATACCTACAGCAAAAATCACGCGAAAAAAATCGGCGATATATGGAGTCTATATACTCATTTTCCTTTCCATAGTGCAAATACCAGGTAAAAAGTACAGTTTAAGTGACCTCATGAGCAGATCTCTACTCCCTCTCGATCCAGAAACAGAAAAATAAACAGAGGATTGCCCTCTACCCTTACTGCTAGCTCTGGATTCGAACACCGATATCACTGCACTTCAGATGCAGGATCCATTTGTCAAGAAAATAACCTTTGACTTTTGAAACAGAGGACATAAATCACCCACGATATCAACAATGGAACAGGGAATACCGACTTACGAAGAATGTGTTTTACCGTGTATTCCCGTCATACACGTCAATTCGTACGGTTTTGTGTTTACCCACTTTCCTGCGACATACCGTGTTCCAGGAATTGCATGCCAACTTTCTAACCCACCCACGTTTCACCAAAATGAAATTACTTTTGGATTTACTTTACTTTGTTCCCAAATTACATTCTTGGTTGCTTACAAACATCAAGAATTGCTTACAATGCGTGTTACTCAAACGGGATTTCAGGCCACCAAAACCGCACACTTTGAGAATACCTATAACTACATTGTAATCAAGATGGAGCATTGAACTCTGTGGAAAATTAATTCCGTCACATGAAAACTATGCGCATTTTTACGGTGCTACAGAACACATATCAGGCTGCACTTTGCCTCCCCCAACCGTTCTACAACATCTCAGGAATTCATCGGTTTTCTGATGCAGAAAATAATTATACCCTTTTCTACGCCGACTACCTTTTACTTAGACAAACAATAAAAGATCAATCCGCACTCACTAGATCTTTCTTACAGCCTTTGGCTATAAAATATCGCTGTGCACTGCCAGTACGTCACAAAACAATCGGCCAGCCCATGATGAACAGCGAATATCTCAGCAGCAGGTGGTATTGAAATTTCTAAAACGTGAGGAACACAAAGACTGGCCATTGCATTTACAAACAGTAGTAGCCTCAATCAATAAAAGTCCATCGACTACCTCGGCTTTAAGTCAATTTCAAATTTTCTACGATGCCGAACCAAGATTTTCGGTAGACGCCACCTTGAAACAGCACCCTAACACCCCTACCTCCAATGAGGAACGTCTTGAAAAATTTGAAGAATACAGACAGCTTGTTCTTTCAAGAAAACAAGAAGTATATGAAAGGCTGAATGCCAAGTCGGAATCAACAAAAGCTCCTACAGTCCTATTACCTTGAACCAAAGTTCTTTTGAAGTAGCTATACGCAACCAAAAATGAATGTCCATCGCCTAACTGACAAAATGATGGACCGTACAATATTTCCGCAATGGTCGATAAAAACTCATACATCATCGAACTTCCAGCAGGTAAACAGCAACATGACCGTTTGAAATTGTATATCCCATCAGCCATGCCCGACCCAAAGTGAGGTATCATTCATTTCTACGTGACAAAACTTAGGTAACACTATTTTGCTAAACATCAGGTAATTTATTCCCAGTGCTAATCAAATGACAACACCTTGTCATCATCACGCCACATAAATTCTAAAAACTGAGAAAACAGACGATACTTTCCCTTTCCCCAAATACATGTGCATCACCTTCCGCAAATTCCGTATTGCCGATTAGAACATTATTTACAATGCTGTTTCTTTTGCTCTTAAATTGAATAACTGAAAAAAATCCTTAAGCAGGGACATTTAAGCAACAAAAATGTAAGTGTAAATCAGCAGCATTTTCTCGCACCAAATTCATTTTGCATCTACTCTCACGAATAAACTACGTTTCCTTATTAACCTTAGATTCATCAAAAGCACATTACGATACATTTGCAAAACATCAACCAGTTTAAACCAGATATACTCTACAAGGCCGCAAGTACGTTCAGTTCTGTTCACACAACATGTTTGTCACAAACATTTCATTTTCAATTTGCTTTCGGCAAACGCACACGAAAACTGCTCGAATATTCATTACTATGGCATCTATTTTGCTAAATGATAATTGTCCAGGAAACGTGACTCAGATTTGATTCGGTTTCACATTTTTTAAACATCTCAAGCAATAACAAAACTCCATGTTTCATTAACAGAACTGTATGCCCAGCTAGAGTTCAATTTTCTTTTAAACATTCCAATTTACATTTCCTAATAATCCGCAAAACCAGCATATCTCCATGTCCCGGGTTCGAGTTCCGGCTGGGGCTTAAATGTGAATTATGCTTAACTTTTACTCATATGTTTGACAATTTAAGCTTTACAGTTTAAATGACCGACCTGGTACTCGTATGGTTTGGGACGCGAAGCCAAGTGATTCGATCTCTGTTCCTAATACTGGTTTGTGCATGGATGTGAAGTATCGTTCACTTTAACCATTTTAATCGACGCATTAAAATCTCAACTTTAATCATAAATCGATAATTAATTAGACAAACAACTAATGATACGAACTTTAGTACGGTTATTTTCCATAATAACAATAATTCTGTTGCTCCTTTATTTTTCATTCAGGATGTAAAATATCAATAGATATTTTCAGTTTTATCTGCACCATGCATGTTATGATAAGTGTTCTGGCGACAAAAAACAACCAATTTTTCCTCAATCCTTTCATTACAGACATTACTACCTATAGCAAACTCTATATGTTTATATTTCTTGTACCATCGTATACCGAACACTAACAACTCTCACGTCATACTTTTAACAGGAACGCAGCCATTAAACAAT
The DNA here is from genome assembly GCA_022664845.1 of Lepisma saccharinum. Classification (NCBI taxonomy): domain Eukaryota; kingdom Metazoa; phylum Arthropoda; class Insecta; order Zygentoma; family Lepismatidae; genus Lepisma; species Lepisma saccharinum. Next base: position 38,987 of record JAGDQP010006023.1, read on the forward strand.
TAAAAAACTCTTACATATTTTTCAGAACTTATGTTTTTGCTAGAATGCTACTCTTCGCATCATTTAAATCTGCCTTAGGCATCCAATCTACCTACTTTTCTGTCTGTGATTTCAATCCCGACAATTTTAATTGTACCTTGCATTGCGTGGCTCGTCATCCGCTCCTATTGTCTCCAACGTCAAATGTCTTTAAGCCCAAAACGAGATACTAAACTTACCGTTTCTTACAAACCAGTACCTCTAGCTCATATTGATTTTAACCTACACAAGCAAACCATTCCGTAATCATATTATTCTTTATACAGTTTGAACGCAATATACCATACTGCTTTAACAAACTACTTTTACATAAACTTCGATCAGAACTCATTTACCATCCACAAAAACAGCCACGATTAAAATTTACTTGCCCTTCCATCGCCGATTAAATATAGGCAAGGTCCCGTCAAATTAAAGCATGGCTGACGCTGGCTATTTCTCGATTTATTGCAAAATTACGGACTGCAGAATAAAAACCTATACAAGCCATTTCTTGTCTTAAAGTTTCAAAATTTCGACCTTACGCATAGACAAAAAATTAAATATCATAAAGACCTCTCTTTCCGGCTTCTCCGGTCCTTCTACAAATGCAAAGAGCATATTTATAAATATTCTTCACTTACTAGAGCAGCAGTTCCATCCATTTCCGTGTATCAATTTGATTAACGATTTACCATTACTTTAAACTGCGTGCGCGAAATCCCTAAAGCCATTCTCACTGTCTTCACAGTATAGGACAAGCACCACTAATAAATAGACACACATATAAGAGCACCATAGAGTAGAGGTTATTTCAGTTCCGAATGCAGGTGGTCAAACCGCGAAGTAACGCATCAACAAACACGGATACAGACAAGAGACATGCCAGTCGAATGGTGAAGGCAAGTGGTGCTTACTGAAAAAATTTCGTGTGAATACAACGCAGCTACGAACGGATAACAAAAGAACTAATAATAATAATTATTATAGTTTGAAAGTGAATACGAATATTATGATAACTGTTTTGGCCAAAGTGTTGAGAAATTATTTGTGAAAAAAGCATTAAAGTAGTTTTCACGAACTGTGAATGCTACCTTTTCGCGGTCGATTGTTTCCGAGATTAAATAAAACGTGGAGAGAAAATAGACGCACTATGCAAAATGACAACGAACTGAAAAAATGAGTATAAAATAGTGGTATGGATAGGGTTGCGTTTGGATGTATTGGTTAAATGTAAACAGTTGGTAGAAAAACACGAATATAGTTATTCTCTGGTTCGGGTTAACCAGAGATTCCGCCAGGATTGTTAGTTTTGGGGCATAAAGTCAAAATTGGGAGAGTGTGAGTAGAATATTGCTCGGTTGCTCTCGATTTTGACCATAAAAATATATAATTGGGGTCCAATATCTCAAAAGACTGAACTTCAACAATTTCAGAATTGATTCTTTCTATGTCAGCTTTAATTTCATTTATTCCGGAACTAATATCCTTAACACCTACATGAACATTACTGTTTATCCGTTATAAACTGTATAGTATCAACCCGACCTTTCAAATCAGCTAGTAACTGTCTTAACATTACTTATTTTCTCATCCATAATAGTGTCAATTCCGCCAACTCATATACGTGTCGAGCGCATCAATCCCAGGGATTCTGCCATGATTTTTAATTATGGGGCAAACTAAATTCTAATAATGTTAAGAAGAGCGAATAGAATTTTGAAGTACTTAAACCGATTTTTAACAGTAAAATTTTAAAGCTGGGTTGTGTGTTTATCTATTTCGATTGGTCTATTTCGACATCCCCCATTAGGTTGTCTGGCAAAATCCCTGATCGGGGCTTCTTAGTTGACGGGACTAAGAACACGCAGAGACGGAGTGCTAGGATCTTGCATGCTTGAATGTCGTGAGCACTAACGCGTAAATAAGCGTGAGATTCGTTTATATTCAGTGGAATAACGAGGAACGTAATATCTTTTTTTAATATTAAGTATTCTCTATCGTTATCGAACAACTGTATTGTAGGTTGTACCGAGCGACCGTAGGTCAGTTAGTAGAGCGTCGGTTTGGCAATCGGAACGTCCTGGGAACGCCAATTCTGAATTTTCAGGGTTTTCCTCTTAGTCACACCAGACAAATGCCGGAATGGTACCTACAAACAAGAACCCGACCGACTACCTTCCAACAACATCTCCCCACCCTGTGGCGGTCTGGATTTAATGCTCACGTTAATAAAGGTCACTATTCCGATTAACTGAGTTCATCAGAATGTACTGTCAATGTCCTCCTACGCATATTCACGCTAGCGTTAGAAGAAGAATAACAAAGAAGATAATTGGGATATTAGTCATTATAACCTCTTTACTTACGATTGTTAGACACCTATGCCTCTGGTTCGAATAGAGATAGAGAGAATTGCAAGGGTAGCGGCCAAGGCCTTAAGGTTCCTGGAATTGGCCAGATCAGACTGGGAGATACCTTGGAAAAACTCAATGAAGATGATCGGCCGCGGGGTTCGAATCCTCGTACCTACCTACGAGTCAACTGTTTCGGTGTGAGTGTATAGCCCCAGCAAGTCAAGCGACGCTTGCCCGCCGTCGGTATTTGGTCGGCGACGCAACGTAGGGTCGACATCAAGATGCCAACGCGTTGTCGGGTAGTTGTCGCTCGTACACCTTCTTCCCGATCCCGTTCATACTGCGATATTTTTTGTAATGAACTACGTGGCGTATGGTTGTAGAAAAAGAACTAACTTATAGCTTGTCTGTTATTTCATTTTTTCACCTTCAATTACTGTTGAAATTTTCTGCACTTATCGGTGAGTGGTTTCGAAACTGCCATCTTCTTATCGATTATAGCCTAAGAGGGTGCGTCGCTTTAACCACTACTCATTTTTTTAAATAATTTAATAAACAAAATCCTAAACCCAAAATAAATAGGTAATTCCAAAATATTTAAAAGTAAAAGAATCAGTCAACAAAACACAAGGGAAAATAATGTTCACTGTATCGTACTTGATATAAAAAAATAATCATCTCATTCATATATTCACTAATACAAAGCTCTAAAATAATTTACTTAATGTCTTCTAGTTAAATGCTGTGGAATACGATGATAATGATATAACAGCAATTGAACATACAAAAATTATTTGTGAGCTCATATTGTGATTTCAGCCGAAATATCGTTAAAGCTACTAGCCAGCATACAAATTTGCGTCTAGTAGGAGGAACATATTTGTAATGTGGTCTTATTAAGACCTCTAAAAACAAAATATTGTTTGGATTATATCTTAACACCCTACGGAAAATCTGTTGAAAACGTTACCAAATACCTATTTCTTGAGGACAAACTATTAATATGTGAAATAAAGATTGTTGAAATTAACTTGTTGGAATTTGAATGTGCTGGTGTTCTTTGAATCGCAGGTGTTCACAAGAATCCTCTGTATGTCTGCCGCTTGATTGACAGCGGCGCCTGTTGAATGATATTTAACAATAAATGTATTGTTTTCTTTTTATGCTCTAGACAAGATAGGACATATTTCTTTTGATAAATGTCGCATAACAGGTGTTCACAGGAATTTTTGTATCTGTTATTTTTATCTGTTTATTTTGTTATCTTTATCCTGTTATTTTGTGTCTAGTATTAGAAGTTGCACAATATTGCGCAATACTTACCATTGCACAATATTGCGCAATACTTACCATTTAACCTAAGCTACCTTCTACCGCCTTCCACTGTCTTCTGCTGCCTTCAGGTTTTAACTTTTTTTGTATTTCACATTTTGAACCATCTTAAAACTAATGCATAATTATAAAATAAATATATTTCTGTATACTCTACTTTTTGTTTTTTTTCATGGATTTTTTTTAAATAAAAGATTTGGTTTTACCTTTATACGAGAAAACTTTATTTGCATTTTTCTTTTTGTTTTATTATAATATCTTTTTAGAGATTTTACAATCTCATCGTTTTGGGGAACATTCGTAATATCAAAAGTAGAAAATATATTTTTTCCTCGCACGCTGAAACAAATAAATACAATACAGAATACTCCACAAAGAATAGATTCTTCGTGCTGAATTTAAGTTTTATTTACATGATATAATTTGCAATTTCGTTTTAAAAATTTTATAATTGGTTTAGTAGGATTATTTTCGAAGCTATCAAATATCTTTCCCGCCCATGTTTATTAATATATATATAGCAGTGCAGTGAGTTCCCGGGGAACTTGACGCGCTCAAATTTAATATAAGTTCCGCCGGATATTCAACTTGTTTTGGTAAACTGTCCACTGAATAAATTCCAGTAAGCGTAGTTGCACTAGTACAGTCCTGAAGCACAATTTTTAAAATCTTGTCAGTCCACATTACTTTCACTTATTGGTATTGGTTCATACAGTGTTCTGTTTTCACATAGTATAAAAGAATATAATAATAAGTTAAATAGTTTGCGTACACTGACGGTTCTGTTAATTGTCCAAAACGAAAACTTGTAAACTGATCAAGACGGTGAACACAATTTTGTGATGGAAATGCTAAAGCATTATATTTTGGACACTGTATATCTTCCAAATTAGTCACTGTTCTTCGTAGAAGAGACTCTAGAAATATTTGCCGTGTTTTGCCGTGAGTGAATACACTATTCCTGTGTAAGGTATACTTGGTAACTATGCTTTTAACTTCGCCTTCTCTCCAGTCTAAACCAAATACATGCTTTCTTAAATAATTATTAGCATATCTTAAACTAGGAATAATCTTTGATATTGGAAATGGAGGTTTAAATATCCAACTTTGAGAACTATTTGTATTTACATGAACTATGGCTAATTCTTTGACTATGAACTTGTTTTTTTCATTATCATCGAAGGCTGAAAAGTATACGACAGTTCTCATGGTTGATCTTAAACTAAACTAAATTTTACATGGTATGATCCGTCTATATATATTTCGATCTTTATCGATCTGCATAAGGGAATCAATTTGAGCGTAAATAATACAAGAAATGTGCAAGATTTTGACTGAACCCTACTCGAAGATTAACGGGAAAATCCTTAATAAGATCCATCTAAAGTATTAGTAGGAGAAAGAATAAAAACATAAAGAGTATATCCATGAGAGTAATCGGAATATGCGACCGAATGACTCACATTTTCATGAAATATACCAGTTCCAGGAAACAGGGTGTGATATTTGAACGTATAGTTGTTTAGCATAATAAGGAGTAAGAGGGGTTGGAGGATAAAATTAGGAACCAACTTGTACTTGTAAGTTATTATTATTAAAAGTTTCAAAGTGGAAGGGATTTTTATAATATTTTCCATTGAATAAAATATTTGCAGTAAGACTTATAATGAGACCCTTTCGTACATTTCCAAGAAATATATTATCAAGATTATAGGAATCAATATGTCTTGTTGATAGTATGGAATAGTAGGATTATCATTGATAGTATGTTGATACTATTCATTGCAGGAATAGTATGTAGTCCTGTTTCAACTCTAGTTAGTGGTAGTTTCGCAGTATCATTAGTCATAAAACTGTTTAATTGTAAAGCTAAATCAGCAGAAATAATAATTCCACGAACATAAAGAATAGCCTCTTCCAGTTTAGCTTTAAATGCAGAATTTTCCGCTGCCATTAAGCAGAATGCATCTTTATTACGACTTAATTTTATACCAAGATTAATTTTATTTGGAGGAACTCGAATTGATCCGGAAATATCTGTATGAAGTCGTCCATATATATCAATGGAAGTGCTACCAGCAACAAGAGATTTTCGTTTATAATAAAGCGTTTGAAACCAGCATTATTTTCATTAATACTATTAAATTGCCCTGCAGTATTCTTATACCATATTCCAGTGGTTAAATGAGTTTTGTTTGCATCTTTAGAATAATTAAGTAAAGTTTCATAGCACGTTCTAAATGGGTACGTAGCATTTGAAGAAGAAATAATTTTATCCTTTAAAAAAACATCCACTTGACTAAAAAGTGAATTTAAAAAGTTATTCACCGGCGCTACATTATCTACCACAACGGCAGATGGTGCTTCTGCTACTAGTTGTAAATTATCTTCATTTTCCCATTGATATTTTACACTTGACATAAGAAAAATATGTACAGGAAGAATGTATTCAGCAGTATCCACAGGCACGAGAAATTCCATAGTTTGATCAGAAGAAAGCGATGAAATTGGTATATACTCTACCATTCGAGATGATTCGATAGCAGTTTGTGTCATTGGGACAGAAACTAAATCGAATTCATTCGTACAGCATTCATTACTTTTTGGTGTAAGAAACGACATTTTTAACTGAAAATATCTCTAGTATTTTTTTGTTACAAACACGTCGTCTTTTTAAACTGGGTGGTCAAATACGCACGGAAGGCTTACGTTTTCACGTCATTCTTCTACCACTAAAAGTAAGAAACTGACTAGCTTTATTTTCAGCTTTAGTTGTTAAAGATCATCCTACTTCGCGAACTCGTGTCTTTAAAGATTTCTTAATCAGACGGTTTTCAAGCATATCCCCCTTAACTTGTATTCTCGTTTGTAAAGCTTGTCGCCCTACTGCTTTTGCTCCTTGTTTAATGACTGGCATATCATATCGAAAAAGTGCGTGAAATAAACTCCCAATCCCATGCCCGCATTGATAAGCAGGTCTTAAAATGTATGGTATATCTGTACTTATATACGTACCTGAATAGGTTTCCATTTTGATGAGCGCTAAAAGTGAAGTGTTACGGTTAATGTTCCGGATGCGAATGGTAAATTACGTTCTGCATGGACTTTTAGTAGTATTTCTACAGTGTCAAATGAAAGTTTTGCAAGTGGAAACAAATGCACATTCTGAAAAGTTATGGCTTGTACTTTCCCATGATCATTATCGGTCATACCTACAATTCGTAAAGGAATCGCCTACAGACTGAGGTTGAATCAATTTTGTATCACCTACACACTCAAGTTTAATAATATCTGTATAAACAAACTCTTAATGAGGATATCCAATGTCTAAAAATGACTGCTTAGGAATACAACTATCTTCTAAAACATTATTATTAGGTTCGAAACCAAATTGTAATGCTAATACAGATGATGAACGTAAAGATTTTATACTGTTCTCAACGTGTACAGTGACAATGTTTGAATATTCAAATTTTATACTTGAATTTATTTTATTCAATTCATCTAGCATCTGTTGAACGGTGGAATAATATCATTGTGCTATTTTATGTTTTACATCATCTCATATTACATTTTGATCAGAAATAACCTTATCACACCTTAAGGGAATATAAATTTCACTTAATCTTACCATCCACGAATCATTTAAATGTATTCGATTATTAAGAATATTGAAAAAATGTGTTGGAATATTATTAGAATAAATTTGAATACCTCTATTAAAAGTAAGTGTAATGTAAAAGCTATCCTCACTACTTTCAGCAATCATTTTCTTTTAAAATGTAGTGTCACGCTTGACGTTTCAAAGTGAAAAGGCAACTTTTCCCCGTGCAGATCTTTTAAGTCTACTTCAAGAGTATCAAAATATTTCTTTTCAATTTTAACATATTGTTGACAATCAAAAATAAAAGATTTCTTTTTTCAGTAATGATCATCTTGAATTCCAATTTTTCGAATTAGTTTTCCATAAGCAGGTAAATCTTTTACAATATCATTACAAACATTTATTTCTGAAGGAATAAGATAATGAAGATTTGTATGGAAAGGTGCTGGAATATTTAGAAAATTTGGATTCTTTTTACGGTGGTTTGGATAAAAGAGACCTATTCACTTTAGAAGCATTACTAAATCCTAAAATATTTTGTAAACCAGGACTCATCACGAAAATGTATTCACATTTAGGACTTTGTTTATGAAAAATATAAACTTTATCTCTACTTTACTCATATTGAATAACGATAGGATTTTCCTGTATTACTACAAGATCATCATTGGCCTTGTGTTCGACACTAACCATTTCTACATCATGATTTTTTATTAAGAATATACTTTTGTCAAATACATGTACATTTTCTTTCTCGTCATATGCTTTTCCTATTTGTATAGGTAAAGTCTTAGGAATAGTATCTAAATGGAATGTACTGATTCATAACATCCAGCTGGAAATTTTATATTATATTAAATATATTTTTATCCCCTATTTGAATAATAAGTTGTTCTTCTTTTTGAATATTATAAAACTCAAAGGAATAGAAAGTCCGCTTAAACCTACCACCCAATTTCCCGTTAAATGAATTGGCTGACAAAAGTATACGAACTTGTTTTATTTTCAAAAAATATTATTGTAAATATTTGATGGTAAGGTAAAATAAGACTCGTCAGCTTGTTCCTGAGACAGCATGTTTACGACTGAACGGAATTTTGTTCAACCTAACTATTCATAGAAGAGGGATAACCTAACAATTTGACATAATTGCAACCTTTTCTCCGTTTTAATACTTTTTCAATTAAATAGGTTTTCTGTTTACCTACAAAAACTTTTTGTAATTCCTGTTGATAAAACGAACCTGTTATAAGTTCGCCAGTCCAATCTTGAATTTTATAAGTCATAGGATTACTATGACTATACACTGATCCACTAAAAATCTTTCACGAGATCATTTCGGTAAATATATATATTCGGAGACTGTGGCATATATTCTGAATAACGCCTGCTGATACATTCATTATACAAACGTGTTTTCATTGTGGAATACATGTGCGAACTTGCATTTTCTGGAATGAGAACCACTTTGGAAATTGTGAATACATCTTGACGATTAAGTAAATGTCCAGCCACTTCACTTAAGATTGGAGCTAATAATAAAGGGAGAAAGGCACAAAGTTTTGCATTAACAGTTTGCGTTTTTTCAAAATTCATCGTTTCAGAGAGAGTGCAAGTAATGTCTTCTTATGTCGAAGAAACCTTTGCTCTGACGAGGAGAGAGTTTATGTTAAGATTTTAAACATTTTACCTACTTGTGCAATAGTTCAAATAACACCACCGGGTGCATTCAGAACTATTGCTTTACGCTTTTTGTTCTAACATTTACAAATTGCATGAAGCTCAAGTGCAATATAACAAAAACGTCCGCGTCACCACATTGTCCGAAATATTCTGAAATATACTAATTTCAAGCTATACCAACAATACAAGGTATAAAGCTATTTATCATGTGTTCTCATAATGACTCTCCTCATTTATTGTGCTATTCAATACAAGTCCTTCTCAAAACGAGTGTTTTCAATGAGGAAAAGGGCAGCAACTCACTTCAAGAGAAAATTTGTACGGTGCTTTTCTGTCGCCAAAATGTTTTACTTCATGTCGGCAAAAAGGATTCCAGCATAATGGTGTTTACTCTTAAATCGTTATAGGCAGGTGGAAAACAGAGACATTTTCAGAAATTTCCCAAGCACCTACGTACAAGGGAACAAAACTTTTTGGAGGTGTAACTTTCTGTTGATTTTAGTTTTAAGGTCTGTAGGCAACTTTGACTCAGACCGGATGGATGATGATGGGATGAATGGGTGAAATGAAGAAAGTGGGAGAAAACAGGAGAACCCCAAGAAAACTCACAAACACGGTGTTTGTCCACCACAAAGCCCACATGGTATGAGAAGGGATTGATCGTACGACCTCTAGCACGAGAGGTGAGCGCACTACTAATTGAGCCCCCGCGTAACTTTTTCTCTGTAAATTATCACTTTATTTTTAAAAGTAATAATGTTATAATATTTCTATATTTCACATCTAATGACTACTGATAGGCCTATAAATTCCCTTATCTACAATTTAATTAAAGAATTTTTCTGCAATTCCAAGTCAGACGATTACCCAATATACAAGAGAAATACGCATAAAAAACATAAATAAGAATTCATATTCAACAACCGACCAGCAGGAAATATATTCTTTTAGTTGCGATCATAAATTCTCTAAAAGAATTTTGCAGCTGCTCGAGCTTGAAAATATTGATTTTGTAACATCTCATAATAATTGAGAAAATAAGGCGAGCCAATGACACAAACTTCTTATCAGTTAACTTTATTTGGTAGTATGGTCGGTGGGGGATAAATTATTCGAGATTGAGGAAGCATTTCGTCCCTTTTATTTAAGATTTTAAAGACGAATTTCTGTATCTTTCTTCACTAGTCAAATACGCGAGAAAAGTGAGGGACTGCGCCCGCAGTCGCCGCCCATGTAATCCTTCTCCTTCCACGCAGTATATTATTCCACTAAGTAGTGGGCCAGTCCAAAAAATGAAATCGAAATCCACTGCTGGTTAACGTTGCCTAAAATTATGCTTCTTTACTCATTCTTCACTCCGACTTTGTGTGTGAATTTGTTGGAGAAAATTAATTAGTTGGAAATCTAGAATCTGATTGGAGTGTGAATCGTGTTACCTTCAATTATATGTTATAAATCATCAAATTTAGGTTGTCTTCGTCCTACTCAATTATGAAAATACTTAACCAATACTGTGTCTATATTGCAATGTGGTAAATATGTATATTGCGTATTGATTAAAAGTCTGTAAATCGCTACGTTCGCTATGTAGCAAAGGAGCCCAACTTTGCTTTGCTTTAGAGCTTTACAACTCTTTCATACGTCATGAAACCGACAACGGCCGAACATTTCCGATCGCATGACTAAACCCCCGTGGGTATACCCGTCAACCCATCAATATGTCCCTCCTAAACCGAGCAGGAGTGGCTCAGTGATAGAAAGTTGGCTTAGTATTCAGGAGGTCGTGGGTTCAACCCAGTAACCGATCATCCTGAATGAGGTTTTCCTCAGTCACATGAACCTTAGATGCCTAAAAACCATAAAGAAACCTTAAGAAAATAACCTCGCTCCTAAAACTAGCAACTTCAGAATATAAAATCTCTAGGAATGGACAAAAACAATACTACAAACTCATTCACCACGTTGAATACTAACCATACTACGAACTACTACGAACTTTCATACCAAAATTCATTTTTCTAGCACGAGTCGTTCATAAAATAACAGTTTGTGTGCCCATATTTTATTCACTATGGCGACTTCCGAAACATTTCGACCCAACAAATATCTTGTATCTGGAAATACACTAGTCTGCAAAATATTAAGTCAATCTGTCAACGTGAAATGGGTGCAAAGTTGCTTGCAAACGTTGATTGGAATGACATTCGGGCGGCCATATTGGATTGATCCTTTGCTGTCGGAACGGCAGATTTTGCCAGTATTCCTTCGCGACTCTCCTTTATCTAAATATATGCGTAGTTTCCGGATCCCCCGATTGATGGGAGAGAACCTTTTAGTCAGGACGGTCGATAGCAGGATTCGAAAGCACGGTACCTACTCATTGCTCCCACCCCCACCCCCAAAAAAGATTAAGAAAAGACACTTAAGTTTTCTTCATATCGAAACATCTCGCGTAAATTACGCCTTGATACATATAGAATGCTTTAACACAAAGCACTTGTTGCCCATTATCTGGGATATACATGACTGCCACGCTCTACATGTAGCATTTACTAAAAATACGGAGTTATTGATGTCTACAGAGACAAAAGTAGAAATCAATGATACTCCTATTATAAGTACTAATTTTTGTTTTTATATTTCTAATGCAAATTAACTTTCAGTTGTATGCAGTCAGAGTTATGTGATATTGTTCGGCGCTCCCCTGCATCGCCCTTAAAATTTTTGCTAAGTACATTTTCATTCATGTTTCAAATGGCGATTTTTCATATATCATTTTAAAGTGCGCCCCTGTGAAAGTTGCGCCCCTGGCCCCGGCCCTAGGGCACCTGGTGGTAAATCCGGACCAATCTTTGAGTCGTTTCCGCACTCAATGTCCAAGTTTCACAGCAGTACATCATTACAAGTATTATGTATAGACTCCTAACATACTAAACCCCATTTCGAGTGAAGTGGCCAGGGGAGTATCTACAGTTCATCCACTTAGCAATTACAAATACAGGATATTCAAGATACGCAATATATATATATATATACGAATGTATAGTTATCTACAAAGTACTTTTATTGTACTAAATAACGATTTCATCCCTTATAAGAACAATCGGCAGAGTAAAACATACTTTAGCATGACTCATAATGTATTCACAATACATATCATTTCCCATTTGTTAATATCCTGGAGCATTCTGTTTTGTTTTTTTTAAATTACGTGCACAATATATCCTAATCAAACAATTATATCCTTTAAGCATGTACAAATCAATCATGTACCAGAACACGACAACTTCTCAGATTGCACTAATACCTCAACCAGCACTTTTGAATATGGCGCTTAATAATCCATTTTGGAAACACAATGTCAATATCCGCATCACTAAGTATTAAACTGTCTTTTTAATGAACGCGGATATTATTGTTCCATTACACTCAAACAAAGTTACATTAAAAGATTATTTAATTACATTTAACTTCTATCAACAAATAAGACACATTGATAAACTTTATGCTTGATACACATTGGTAGTTTGCTTTGAAAATAAAGTGTAGTCTTCCAAACGAACTCCACGCCATTTTACATCTTCTATTGACTTCATCAGTTAACTTATCATTCGATGTCTTAAGCTGGCCCAGCTAAACATACTCATCAACTCATAATTATTTTCTTCTTTGCAGCATGTTGATTGTACAGTACTCTTGTACATTACTTGTTTCACTTAAACACATTTTAAGTCATATTTTCGAACTCTCATTACACAGCTCTTTCATTCTGGTTTGTAGTTCTTCGACATTGAAGCAAACATGGCTATACCATCAGCGAATCGTAGGTGATGAAGATATACGCCATTGATCTTTATTACAACTTCATCCCAGTTTAAATTTTGGAACACTCTCTCCAGGACAGCTGAAAACAGTTTTGGAGGAATAGAATCACCTTGCCTTACCCCTTTTCCAAATTAAAATTTTTCACTTTCTTGATGTAGTCTAATGACAGATATGACAGTCGAGTAAATGTTTCGCAGTAACTTGATGTATGCACTTTCGATGCCTTTATGTTTAAGTGATTTAAGTACTACTGCCAAGGAGATCGAATCGAAAGCTTTTTCAAAATCTGTGAATCCCAGACATTCGCAGAACTGTCAATAAATTAATCGGTTTGTAGTTCTTGACGCGTTCTTTGACCACTTTCTCGTTTAAGAAAACAATAACGGCATTATTTCAACTTTAGGGTATTTTTCTCTTCCTCAGGCACATCGAGAATAATTAATCAAATTGCTCTTTCAGCTTTTCACCCCCCATTTAAACATCTCTGCTGTGAGTCCATCTTTTCCTGGCGATATTTCGTTCTTCATCCCTCGAAGTATTTTATCCACTTCTTGTTCCATTACGTGGGATATCTCCATCATGTTCTTCTGAATCTTCTTTTCCTAGTTCTTCTTCGGAGTAGTACAATTCTCTGTAGAAATATTCAAAATTTTTAATAATTTCTTCCTGATTTCGTGTTGAGGACCCGTCTGGTCTATTAACTGCAGTTATTTGTTGTTTGCCTATCATGAGCTACTGTTTGGGTTTCTGCAGGCTCTTGTTTTCCTCGATTGTATTTCTAACAACATGCTCGTTGTATCTTCGTCCAATCTCTCTCATTTTCTTCCTTACGGTTTTATTTACCTCTATGCGCTTAATCATCTTTATGTGAATTTCCTATTCTTTCATTTCCCTCCTTTTCGTCATCAAGAGTTTTGTTTCATCTGAGATTTTGCTCTCTTTTTCCTTTTGACACCTGCTATTTCTTTGGATGTCTCTCTTTATCTCAGTCGGTATTTTATTTCTGTCATTGATGTCTTTTCTATCTTCTAACTCTTCTAAGGCACTGAATCTGTTGCTTATTCTATCTCGAATGTTTATCTGTATTTCCTTAGGTATTCCATATCTAAAAGTGGCTTTTTTCCTCTGATAAGCTTCTTCCTCTCAACTCTAGTACTTAGTTTTAGCTTTCATCTTACCATCCTACGATCACTCGAGATTTTGAAACTGTTCAGAACACACATTTTGCAGAATTTCCCTGTTATTCGACAAAACGTAGTGTATTGCGTTTTTAGTCCCATTTGGGCCTTTCCATCTACATTTTTTCTGGGTAGGTTTCTTGAAATATGTATTGGAAATTAACAGTCTGTTGGCTTCTGAGAACTGCACCAAATTCTCTCCTCTCTTGCTTTCTCTGCCAGTTTCCCACTTTCGTGTCACTTCTTTGCTTAGATCCTAGTTTCGCATTAAAGTATCCCATTACAATTTTGTAATGGGATAATATCAAAAATCTTCTGAATCTTCTCGTGTAGATTTTCGACTTCCCCCTCCAGATGTAACGTTGTTGGAGCATATACCTGTATAAGTTCCATACTGTATCTCTTGTTAATTTTTATTACTACTCGTGAGATTTTGTTGGAAATTCCTTCAATTTCTGTGATCCATGTCTTCAGGTATTTATTAATTATAAAGCCAATGCCGTAGTTTTTTTTTATTTTCTATTCCTTTGAAGTAGAACATATGCCCTGACAGTAGTTTCCAATTGTTCTTCATTCTTCCTGCACACTTCTGATAGTGCTATGATGATGTCCCACTTAATCCTCTTGAGTTCATTCTCCAATTCTTGTAATTTGTCCTCTCCTGCAAGTGACTGACAGTTCAGAGTCGCCACGTATAGGTCTGTTCGAATTGCAAGTTGGTATCCTGGCAGTCTACACTCCAAAACCGAGTATTTTGACCGTCTGACTTCCTGCAGGACTGACCGCTGCCGTTGCCAGCTGCATTCCGTCGTCCGGGCAATGAGGTCCTCCGTTGCTGTTTCTTTGCTTTATCATCTTGTGTATAGAAAGGGGGTGCAGACATTTGACTCACCACGCTGTTTGGCAATGCGTGTTGGTGAGCAGCAAATCCATGTTCGTTCGCCAAGCAGTTGCTTGGGTACTAACAGGCCCCACGACGTGAAGGTATGGATTGTACATCAGGCGTCTACCCCGGTCGGTTCCCTTAGCAAGAGGAATTAAGGGGTCTCGTCCCAGTTAGAAGCAGCAGCTGGGGGAATATTTTGAAATCTTCATTCTCATATTTCGCTGAATCGTATAAATGTGGCTTAAGGCTATTTTGTCCTAGGCCCTCCCATTTGTTTGTAGCTTTATGTAATGGACATATTTCTGCTGAAAACAAATATTGTTTTACGTATCTATTAGGTTTAATTTTAGACGTATATAAAGAACATCTTTTGTATTAAAAACATATCTTTTATATTTGTGATTTTATTTGTAACTCTATGTTATGAACATTTTGTGTTCAAAACAGGCTCTTTTTAAATATTTATTACACATATTCCTAAGGTTTTACAATAGCCATTCTTGTGTTATAAACAGACCTTTCCTTCCTGTTTATTAAATTTATTTTTAGGCCTATGTGATGGCATTATTTGCACCTCTTGCTTATTATCTTTTACTTTAAAAGTTACAAGGACTTTCCTTTCACATTTAGTTAGTTAATTGTTAGCATTGTAATGCATATTCTTATGTTCCAAACAGAGTTTGTCATATTTACAAAATTTATTTATAGGTCTATGTAATCGCTATGTGTTGAAATATGTGCTTCTCCAGGTCTTGCTTAATCTTTATCTTAGATTTTACAAGACATTTTCATTCATATTTATGATTATTTAGTTGTAGACCTACGTAACGGACAGTTTTCCCCCTTGAAAATAGACCTATTTTTTAATATGTATTAAATCTACTTTTAGACTTATATAATGAACTTTAGAGCTTTTGCGTAGCCTAGTCGGTAGAGCGCTCGACTTCAGTGCGAGCGGTCCCGGGTTCGATTCCCGGTGGGGACTAAAAAATTTCGGTGTTGACCCACCATCCTGAGGACAATTGGGTAGCTGTTGTGAATAAAAGACAGTGGTGAGCACAGTGAGAGCTTCGACTCTCCTCTCCCAACCCGTCTGGTCAGCGTAGGAGCACTAGACCAACTCCTGCCTTCGGGGAGAGGCCTCATCCAGTAGTGGAATGAGTATGGTTGTGATTTATTGTCAATATTGTGATGAAAACCTTTTCTCTTTCATATTTGTTAACTTTATATGAAAGCTTATGTAATGAAAATGTTTGCGGTATATCGAAAATAGACTTTTCCTTCATATTTACTAAATTCATTTGTAGGAATATGTAATAGACTTCATTGCCTTGAGATATATGCTTCTTCAGATATTGGTTAATATTTACCCTAAGAGTTGCTAGACCCTTCACCAAGCAAAATTATTTTTAGACCTATATCATTAACAAATAGGAAGCATGTAATCTCTAAAGTGTATAATATAATCTATATTTTCCTTTCAAAGAAACTTTCAGTAATCAATTCAGCACCATGACCTCATGGACGAAAAACAAGAATCTATAAAATTTTACTGATCATAATCATATTTGTATTCCAAGACACAAATACTCCATATATCTCTACAATAAAGAGGAAATAAAATTGCAATCAACTGTTTTACAAAGCCTATTATCGTAACATTATAACATTTAAAGAGATATATTAATATAAGTTACACTTATAGGTCCCTTTCTGTGGTGAATTTTTTCCCTCTCTCGCACGCTCTAACACTTTCTGCATTTCGACGCTCTGACCGTTTCCTTCGACGATTTGCCGGATTCTTTCGACGTTATGACCGTTTTCATTTTTCGATGATATGCCTTTCGAAGCTTTGACCAATTTTGCTTTTCGACGCTTTGACCGCTTCCTTCCAATTTGTCCAGTTTTTTCGACGTTATGACCGATTTTGCGTTTCGACGATATGCCTTTCGACGTTTTGACCGTTTCTTTCCATGATTTGTATAATTAATTCGACGTTATGACCGATTTTACGTTTCGACGATATGCCTTTCGACGCTTTGACCATTTTTAATTTTCGACGCTTTGACCGTTTCCTTCCACGATTTGTGCAATTAATTCGACGTTATGACCGTTTTTTATTTTCGACGTTATGCCTTTCGACGATTTGGCCTGGACGCTCGAGGTTTTTGTCTGTTGGTGAAATGTACTGTCGGTGTTTTTACCTGTTGGTGAATTGCAAGTCAATATTTTGTAGGCGAGGTTTTGTTGTCCAGGTTTTGACGGTACACCTGCAGAATGGTTGTACCTTATTCATGTGTTCTGTGGATGGCATTAATATTTCGTGTGTGGGAATGATGCCCATCCAGTACAAGAATTACTGCTTTGTTGGTTTGACAATATCTACGAAGTGGCTTAACAACCACTTTTAAAATAGGGGACCTGTTGTCCATCCACTTTCGCTTATACAACCTATCGAACCAGGAGGGGCTCTATCTAGCAGTTCCGGCTGCCAAAGTTTCTGTGGGAAGATTAGCAGAGGCGATATATATTGGCCAACTGATGACATACAAGTAACAACAGTGATTGTTGCACCTCGCTCAGCTGATCGAAGCTTATTCACGTCCATTTTTCCTTTCGGTGTAATAATTTTAAAAGTTTTTTGTTGAACTACAGAGATTCCTGTTTCGCAGGCGTTAAAGTTCTTTCTGGGATCAGCTCAAATTTTCTAAGGATCTTGTTTATAAAATGGGAAAAATTTGTGCGCGTTTTGAGAAGTGAAACGTTGAATCCTTGTAAGGAATAAATTCTGTGATTCACTAACAGGAAGTTCTGGGTATCTTTTAAAAACAACCGCCGCAATTTCGACCACCCTTCCCTTTTGACTGTTTCTTATTGCTAGTTAGTAAGCCAGTTGATTGAGATCTGAAAACCTTGGCCCGAAAAAATGAGATTTCATTTCCAAACAATGAGCGACAAGCTGTTTCTCAGTATCGTTCGTCAGAACAGGTTTACGTCCAATTGCTTTGTAACACAATTTTCAGCTGGAATTCCAGACTTGACGTAATCTTTCAAGGTTTATCTAGGAACATTATCTGTCTTTACTGCGGATTTGTATAACATCTTCTTTTGTCTAACTGATATTATGGTTTGTAACATTTTTTCTTTATTCAATTTCTTCCGCTTAAACATATGCGAAAGTACAAGTGAAACATACTGTATAAAACTAATAATTTTCTCAGCATTGTTTCAAATTTAGTCCTCGGTACGAAATTTGGAAATCTTAGGGTGAGGAATTCGGGCCAGTAGACACAACAAATATAACAATCTATTATAACAACTACGTTACCTCTCACGATCTTTTACCTAACTTACTTACCCTATGGTTTACGGAATTCGCAAGTTCATTGTCGCATTAACAAACGTTCTCCATAGGATTCTATTATGAGCAAAATCAAGCGTTTTCATCACAAACACCTACTTCACGAAGATCCCTTCTAATCTAATATTCTCCAAACGTCGCCTCGGTCTTCCTAATGGCCTTTTACTCTCCAGCTTACCATTCGATACGGAATATAATCTTCGTTTGCCCCCCATCCGACCTACATCGCCTGCTCACATTAGTCATCGCGATTTCATTATTCTTACAATATCGGGTGCGTCGTAAAGTCCGTGAAGTTCTTCATTATGTACTCTCATCCATTCCATAGTCATTTCGCCCGGTTTTGGCCCATATATCTTTTTCAAGACCTTATTTTCCAAAAACTCGTAATTTATGTTCAGATGCTATGGTCGTACTTTCGCAACGGGGAGAATAATCGTTGTGTTTATTTTCAATTTCAAATTTCTTGATATTAATCGGGAGGTTTGTGTTTCTGAACTGAGTAGAAACGTCCGTTGTCCGGTGTTAAGCGACTTTTTATTTCTTCCGTGACCTCGTTTTCGCTTGTTATATATGCTCCGAACTATTTTAATTTGTTTTCTTTCTCTATGTTCTCATTCTTAATTGTTATGTATCTATTTCCTTAATTCCCAGTGCCTCGGCTTGCTATCATGTATTTCGTTTTCTCTGTGTTTACTTGTAGACCTATCTATCACACGCTTCTATGTTACTTTGTCTGCATCGGCGTTACAGCATCTATATCGTCACCTATTAAATCAACATAATCCTCGTATAAGAACATTGGCTCAAACGGTTCCATGTTCGTCCCATTTTGTCCTCTCTTTTATTTTCTGAATCGCCTGTTCTAACGGAAAATTGAACAGTAATGGTGACAAGGGATCACCTTGTTACAATCAGTTGAAAATCTCAAAAATATCTGACATATTATTGCCTATCCGTACCCAGCTTATGGGGTCGCTGAGACACATCCTCACTAGTTGAACAAGTTTTTTTAAATTCCAAAGTGTACCGGGATATTGTATAGTTTTCCCTTTTTGATGGGGTCATATGCATTCCTAAAATCAATGAATTACTAGTGATTAGTCCCATTTCTTTTCTAAGACTTGTCTCAAGGCAAAAATCTGGTCCAGAGTGGATCTATTTCTCCTAAATCTACATTGATATTCTCCAATTATTTCACCTAAGTATACGCTTAGGTGAGTTAGTACTTTGTATTACCTAGTACTTTTTAACACTTTGGGAGTAAAGCGAATGCGCAAAAATTATGACAGTCCTGTTTATCACTTTTTTATAAACTGGCACTATTATTGAGGTTTTCCATTCTTTTGGAAGCTCCTCCTTTCTTCATATAGCACTTATCAATTTATATAGTTCCTTGATTAGTGTCATTTCTCACGCTTTAATTAGTTGCGCTGGAATATTGCTTACTTCTAGTGATTTTAAATTTTTCAGTGTCTTTACCAATATTTCGAGCTCGATCCCGCTTGGTTCGGGTATCCCAGGTTTTACTGTATATATGTTAAATTACTCTGCTTTCTAGTCCGTTGTGTACATTAAGAAGTTCGTCGAAATAATTTTTGCCACACCGATAATATTAATCTTATCCGCTTGAAACTTTGGAAGTTATTTCTTCTTTGTGAGATGTTCACCATTATGAGACACAGGAAAGTCCAAGCGCAACTAGGAGTTGCGGCACTCTCCAGTTGGTTTCGAGAGAGAACATGACAGGAAGTGGAAGGTATATGATTTGGAAGCTGCTCGACTCAGTGACGCAGTGGTTAGCGCATTGGGAAGGTAAGCCAAAGGTCCATGGTTGGATCCCCGGTACAGTTACATACTTTTCACTCTTTAGTATGAAGAAGTATTTGAGTGTTCTCCTCTACACATAGGAGAGTCTGGTAACGATGAAAGGGAAGCCCCCAAAATTTACAAAGTTAAAGAAGGGAGCCCGCCACGTGGAAGTGAGCATTATTGAATGGCACAATGACTGTTGCCAAACTATTATATTCACCTCGCACCAACGGGTACTTTTGCTCGTATTTGTCTTACTATTGTAAAGCTATATTTGTTTTATTAGGTAGAAGTAGTTTTCGGATTCCTCATTATATGGTATTATATTTCATTACATCGAATTTATTTCATATTTTTATTTCAATACCTCAATTCCCGAGAGAAAATAAGTCTTCGGGATCACATGCACCTAAACTGAGGGTTGTCGTAAAAAATTAAGACACTGAATTACGGTAAGAATAAGTAATACGGTATATATTGCACACGAACACACACACGCACATACACACACAGGGTTTTGGTTATTGCGATTGGGTGGGGACCAGCGAAGAGTCCTCGCCTAGGGCCTCGCAAAGGCTAGGACCGCTTCTGAATACGTGATTCATCTGGTTGAGAGTTTTGACATCCGGAGATATCGATGTGTATTTGTGTATATCTTTGTGTTCAAAGTACATGCTCTTTACTAGTAGGTTTTTTGACATCGCAAAAGTTGTCACTCCTTATCAGTTTTCCACCATTGTTGTTGCTGATTTCGTGAAGGCTGTATTATAGTAGGTCTATAGTTTCCCTCCCTTCCTACCTTAGCGTTGAAATTACCCAACACAATTTTTGTATTATACTTCGGTAATTGATCAAATAATCTTTTTAGCTCCTCGCAAAATGTATCCTTGTCGTTATCATTAACAACCTTGGTCGGAGCATGGATATTTTTGAAAACGGCATCCCATTGAGTACGTATCGTAACGTACGATAATCTTTCATTTACGAACTCTATGGATGAAAGTACTTTTAATTGTGTTTTACATACGTATCCTAATGTCTCCTACTCATCCACCAAGTTTAGTCAAAAATGTTCTATGAAGCACTAGTACGTAGGTTTACTTGTCAGTGATCGGATTACTGTAGTAATTTCCTATTCATAATTTCATATAAAGTGCCCCACATTTTGTATTTCATTAAAATAGAGTATAAAAATGTGGCCATTTATATTACAACAGTATTGCCTTTTTCATAGCCCAAACACCTACAGGAGAGAATCTATGTGCACGGACTGGAGTAGATATACTTGACACTCATTCACAAACTCGCTACAGGAAAATCAATGGGGGTGGGGGAATCGCGACAGGAAAATTCTTTGGTTTGTGTGTTCGTAGCAGATTACGGGTTAATTTTGGCGGGAGAAAGGTTCGCGACAGGAAAATCATTTCGGGTGCAGGAAAATCATTTGGTCTCTGTGTTCCTAGCAGATTACCGGTGAGCTTTGGCTGGAAAATCGCGACAGGAAAATCCTTTGGGGGTGAAGGAAAACTTGAGGAGTAACATGGTGGAGGAAAGAGACTGTTGGGAAGACGACTGCCACAAGAGTAATGTTGAAGGGAAAGAGACCGTTGAGAAGACCGACACAATTGCTTTAAGGATAATGAAATCTTAAGGACGAGTAAGATGGTGAAGGAAAGTGACCGTTGGGAAGACGACTACAATAATTTTCGAACACCCTCCAAATTGAAAATCCTTTCAGAAACCCTGTAGCTTGCTCGATAGAAAAACTGTAGGTCCTATCTAGAATCCCTTTTTCCACCCGTCAGAAAAATTTTGGAAATGAAAAAATACACAACAAATGAAAAAACTTATGAAAAAGCTATAGAACTCTCAAAATTGAATATTCTGGTACATAAACGAGTAAATAGTGACTATGATATATATATATTGCGAGGCGGTATCATAGTTTGCAAGAGGTCACTTTTCCTGTTGACAAAACACGTACTTAAACGTTCTAGCTATGTCATACGTGAATCCCAAATGTTAAATCAGTTTGTATGAAGTTATAGAGGTCATACATACCTCATAATGAATGAAATGTTTTGCGTTCGATCTACGTCATTTGTTATTTTTACAAGATATGTAGGGGGAAAGCTTTTAGTTTCTCTATCGAGCATGCGTAGTGTGCAGAAAAGAGATTCCTATATAATGCAAAGTTGATCGATTGAATTTTCATTCCTTGGTGTAAGACTGAAGTTGTTATATCGTGGTGTTAGAGTATTTTTGACTTCATTAGTTTTTTTCTAAAGTTCTTGAGGTCAGGTTTTGAAATCAGCATATTATTGTGTGGAGATTCTTGAAGGAAATTTCAATCAAAGGTAGATAATTATTATTTAAAAAAGATGGTTCTGGAGGACTTCATAAACTTATTGTTTTAACATTTTAAAGGATTTGGAACATTTTAAAATGCTTTGCCGGACTTTAGTGTGGTAGTTTTAATTTGAATTTGATTTCTTTTATTTATGACCTTTAGGCATCTAAGACTACGGCCGGGGGTAGAGGAGGGGAAAGGATTCAGGAAGATGTCACCTCGGCATCTGCCTAATGTGATTGAGGAAAATATCCTAAATCAGAGTGGTCAGCCGCTGAGATCGAACCCACGACCTGTCGAATGTTACCCGAAAGCTCTTTTCTTTTATTTATGGACTTTAGACTTTACTGTGATGGCTTGAATTTGATTTCTATTATTTATGGCCTTTAGTCATCTAAGGCTCAGGCCGGGCATTGGGGAGGGAAAAGGATTCAATTAGGTGTCGGCCTGGACCTATGTTGGAGGTCGCATCCGTGCATTTGCCGAATGTGACTGAGGTAAAAGACTTTAGTCACGATGGTCGGCCTCTGGGATTGAATCCACAACCTATCGAATGTTACGTGAATGCTCTTTTCTTTTATTTATGATGGTTTGAATTTGATTTCCTTTATTTATGGCCTTTAGACATCTAAGGCTCAATCCAGTTATTGAGGAGAAAGAAAATCAGGAAATTGTTGGCCAGGACCAGTATTGAAGGTTCCATCCGTGCCTTTGCCTAAACAGACTTGAAAATGAGTCCTCAGAGGCAAGCAAAAGAAATTGGGTCGTTGAAAAGATCGCTTTCTTGCTTGAAGTATATACACGATTTTATTGGAATAGAGAGGTGTTAGAGTTCATTTTCAAATCTTTTTGCTATTAGCTTCAATAGTTAATTAAAATCATGTGGTCATTTTACTCCTCTTGTATTATTTTAATTGTGAATAGGTAACTGAAATGTAAGTTAGCGTTTGAAATGTATATAGCGTAAACTTAAAGCCTAATTTTCATAAAAGCTTGTGTTGCTTCCGATTTACCTGAATAGTCAAGTGAAAACAGGTGTTCCATGAATCAAGCAGCTGTTTTGTTTTATGTAAATCTCTAGATGTTTTCTTTACAGACAATACTCGTACAAGTAGAATAAACAAGTTTCCTAGTATGCGTGGTAGGAGTCATTTTCAAACACGGTTGCGCATTGAAAGTCGTTTTAGAACACATTTTCAAATATGCTTGCCTTGAGATGTGGATATATAAATAATTAGGATACATTTTCAAACATACTTGCAGACGATTTGTGTGAATCATTCTCATTGGTTGGACAAATTGGAGGGAGGATAAGAGGTAGGGTGTATCATTCAGCTAGTTTTTTGGCACAGGACGGGGAGATTGTAGGCATAGTTGATTTTATTTAATACGAAAGGAAACGAGAATCACGTAGGACCATGGCCTAAATTTAATTTTATAACGTGAATTCAAAATCCAAGGAAGAAGGGGAGACTTTTCTTGAGTGGTATGCTACAACGACAGATTCCACGTTCAACATGCAGAAAGAAATGCTCAAATATTGCAAGAACGACGTATTACTTCTCGCACAAGCTGTGATTAAGTTTTCCAATCTTATTGAAAAGAAAACAGGTGGTAGTCAATGTTTTTTCGAAACCTGTACTATTGCAGCCTGTGCAATGCAATGTTTCAGGTCTTTATATCTACCAGAGAATACCATCCCCGTCATTATTCCAATGAGGTTGCAGTACGGTAATCATTTTAGTAAAAATCTTTACAGTGGATGAAGTATTTGGAGTCTCTTTACCCAAATGTTAGTATTCAAATTGTTGCTATTGGGGGCGAAGTACCATTTGGTAGATATAAATTGGATGGTTATGACGAGAAAAATAGTACAGCCTATCAGTACTATGAATGCTATTGGCATAGTCATACCTGTATTCAACAGCTTCGTCATTATCCTTTGGATGACTAACATCGATTGACGTTGCAAAACAGGTATGAGGCAACAAAGATTCGAAAACAATATTTAGAAAAATGTGATTTAAAAGTTATTGAAATCTGGGAAGGTGAATGTAATGAGCAAGTACGGAATTCCTCTCACATTCAGGATTTCATTAAAACGCAATGTGGGCAAATCGAAGATTTTCTTATTTCTAAGGAAAGTTTTAAGGGAGGAAAAACAGAACGTTTTCGCGCACTGTATGAATGCAAAGATGATGAGAACATCCACTATGTAGATGTCACTTCTCTCCCTCTATCCATGGGTAATGTCGAGGGGAAGCCTACTGGGAAGCCTATTATTCACAGAGGAAAGGATATCTCGAAGCCAGAGGATATCAATTGTTTTGTATTCTGTAAGATTTGAACTCCACAGAATTTAGACATTCCGATTCTTCCATACAATGCAAACAAACGTCTGGTATTTGGACTTGATATGCTTTGTATGGAAACAATTGAGAAAGGAAAATGTAATCATGATGAGGAACAACGGAGATTCGTCAGAACAGTTTGTACTTCCGAATTACATATAGCTATTAAAAAGGGGTATAAATTGCTTAAAACCTATTAAATTTAGTAGCTTAAAATTACTGAGGGAGTTTTCAAGGAATGTTTAATTATTTCCTGAAAATGAAGCAGGAAGCTAGTGGCTTTCCCTGCGAATGTAAGACTGAGGATCAAAAACAGTCTCAAATTAGATATTATGCTGAACATCAAGTAATAACGCTCGAGTATGACAAAATTAGTTTTAATCCTGGCTTTAGGTGTATCGCTAAACTATTTTTGTTGGGGAACTGGGGACAGAGAACAGATTTACCTCATACCAAGATTATATCTGATGCCAACTCATTTTTAGAATTAATTAGAGCGCCACATTTACAAGTTCAATCCGTTGTTCCTATTGGGCAAGGTAAACTCGTAGTGACATGTAAAGACTCTCGAAATGTAAATAGCCCTGATTCCTTTTCTAATTCTATTTTAGCTGCTTTTATATCATTCTGGCCCAGACTTAGACTATATGAAATAATGGACGCAATTGGTATTGAATTTCTTTCATATCGTGCCACTGACTCTATCATGTATGTGCAAAAAAGAAGTCAACCACTCAGGTTGCGAACTGGAAACTATTTGGGTGAATTAGCCGATGAAACCGAACCAGGGTGGGAGATTAGGAAATTCGTAAGGATTGGACCGAAAAGTTATAGCTTTAAGGAAAGGAAATTAAGGGAAGATGAAGAAAGTTTAGGCATACTTGTAAGATTAGATACATTACTTTAAATAAAGAAACGCGAAAGTTCTTGATTTTGATCATTTTTATAATTTAGTAAAGGAAAAGTTTGAAAACAAAATTGTAAGTAACCCAAACCCGATCAGAAGATTACCTGGGTACAAAATTATAAACAGATCTGAACACAAGACGCATAAAATAGTAAACAATAAGAGAAAGTTAAAAGATGTAAATGACTACGATGACTTTGGCATACTACCTTACGGTTTTAAACGACGGAAAACGTAATGGTTGACTCTTTTTCATTAAAGTGTGTGTGTGTGTTGCCCTCAGGATGAAATAATAAGAAATGTTTCCACATAAATGTTTCATTTCGTATCAAGATGTTGCCCTTTCAACACCCTTGCACTATGACGATCAGCGAACCCTCCCTTTCAGGGAAAACTATTTTTGTTAGAAAACTGTTACAATATAGGGATAAAATGTTAAGTACCAACTTCAAAGAAATTGTTTGTTGCTATGGTGCGATAGTACCAAATCTTCCATCATCCCTTTCTAATATTCGTTTTATTAAAGGTATACCAGATGTGAATTATTTTAAATTTGAGTCCAACTCTCTAATTATTTTAGACGATTTATAGAACGAAACACATGGAGACGTTAGTAATTTGTTTACGAAATATGCTCATTATAAAAACTTTTCAGTTATCTTTTTAGTTCAAAACTTATTTCCTAAAGAAAACATTTTCGAGACATTTCTTTAAATAGTCACTATATTGTAATTTTTAAAAATCCACGAGATAAATTACAAATTCAATATTATGCCTCATCACAGTAAGGTTGTTGTAGAGGGTTTTGAAAAAGCGACTGCTAAACCGCGTGCATATTTACTTTTTGATTTAACACAAAATCCATGATAGTTTGCGAATTAGAACAAATATTTTTCCAGACGAAACAATGTATGTGTACACACATGAAAACCATGCGGATACCTCAATTTCTCTTTAGTTGTTATTAGGATGTGAAAGTTAAAACGTCATTACAATGAGCGCTGTGCTCTTTGCAAGTGTAAGAGGAAAAACCGTAAAATATTAGTTCAACAAGCATCTGGAAAATTAATACGAACTATTGCTCAACTTGGTAAAAACCTTTTAAAAGGTAACATAAAACTCTCTCATGATCGGAAACAAAGACTACGTTGTTACGTAGATAGATGTTACGTTACATAGATGTTACGTGCTCTCTCTCTTAAGCGTTCAAGTTTAAAAGGTAAACGTAAACTATAAATGCAAGAGGGTGGAACATTATTACCTTTATTAGTAGGACCCATTTTAAGTGCTGTGGCTGGAAGTTTATTTGGAAGTTAACATGTCTCACTCACAATTTCAAAAAATGATACTCATACCTGAAGATGCTTCTAGTCAACTTCTTTCTTGCCTGAAATCTAGCGTTTCTCATCAAGATAGTTTAGGTCAAGAAATGTTTATGTTTTAAATCATACTGATCTTTCAATTAAACAAAAATGGAAATTATAACAAGCACCACATCGATACTTGGAACATACTCCGTCAGCTCAAAACCTATCGCAATACCACTTTTTGATCAGGAAGGAATTAATACAAAATCACTACCTCTATTTTCATTAATTTTAGAATCAATGCCATAAACGTTAGTGATAAAAGCATCAACATTACTAAATCTATTGCTCAGTTCAAATCGTATCAGTTGAGATCAGAGTGGTGCCGTAAGCAATTGATGATAACGTACTTCCAGGATCCAATATTATTGATCTCATAGATGACGTTATTCGAAAACGTACGTCAAAGCATCCGCAAAGGCTTCATATGTTTAAGTCATTTCTTCGTGATATTAATGTTCCTAATGAACTAATCAACTTTCAGTTTGGTGCTGGTGCTGTTAGTAATATTGTCCCTTTCATTTATCAAAAGAAAAAGAAGCAGAGGATGAAAAATATTATTTCCCAAAAGAAAAAAGTAGTATAGGTATGAATAATAATTTTAAAAATCTTTTTAAAATTGTAAGCACAACAAGTTTTAAGTATGTCACTATCAAAGTTATATTATACATATTCAGATACAACTCTCTCGGAAATATGTCTAAATTACAATGAAAGACAGGTTTACAAAGAAAGAAAAATAAAAACTGGTTAGCTTTACAAAATACATATGTTTTGCATGCCTCTGTTCGTAAAAATATTCCACGGAAACAATATTATGTAACTGGTCCAGATTAAATATTTCAAATGGATTTAGCAGATATGCAAAACAACATCTTATAATTATGGCTATAGATATATTCTATGTTGTATTGATGTATTTAGTAGATTTGCAACTTGCATTCCGGTAAAAATAAAACAGGTCCAGTTAAAGCTAAAGCAATTGAACATATTTTAAGTAGATTTACTATGCATCTACTTCATTCTCAAACTGATTTAGGAAGATAATTTTATAATCAACATGTAAAACGTGTTTTCGAAAAGTATCATATTAATCATTATAGTGTACATTCTGAAATGAAGGCTGCAATGGTAGAATGGTTTATTCGAACTTTGAAAAAAAAATACAAGTGTTTTACTTTTGAAAACACGTATTGTTATCATCATCATGTTCTTGACGATCTTGTACATAGTTACATTCACACTGTACATTCCACAAATAAAATGGCTCCTATTGCGGTTAATGAAGAAAATACAAATCATCTATAGCAAACATTATTTGGAAAACGAAATCGCGTTCAAAGTAAATGCAAATTTCAAAAGTGTGATTAGGTTCGTAGTAGTAAATATAAACATAAATTAGAAAAAGGAAAATCACCAAAATGGTCTCGGGAATTATCTATTGTAGATTGTTTTATTCAAAGTACACCACTAACATACAAAATTAAAGATTGCAATGGAGACCCCATCAAAGGAATATTTTACACACAAGAATTGCAAGCGGTGGTTGTGGAGAAAGTGAAACATTTTTAATTGAAAAAGTATTAAAGCGTAGAAAGTGTAATACATCTGAAATGGCTAGGATATCCGCCTAGTAATCCTTTCAGTTATCATGATGACGTTTTTTGAGCAACAAGAGGATCTTTACAAAACATTACCATCAAATGTGGGTAATAATAGTTTTGAAAATAAGACTTCATCTTACAACACAAAATTATGTCAAAACTTTCACTTACAGGATATTATAAAAACTCCATGGTATGCAAACAATACCTAAGAGTTTTTATAATATTCGAAAGTAGGAACAAGTAGTTGTTCATGTTAATGGTAAAAGTGAAATGTGTTATTCCGTTAATTTTTATCATGGATACTATGATTATATTTCTCATATCGTTTCATCACTCCATCTTATCGCAAAGCATACAAAACCACATCAACGAAAGTTTATTTTAGAAGCCTTACAACTTCATCGAGTATCACAAATTGGTATTGATAATAAAACATTCATGCAGAAAGTGATGGTACTTCCGTTATAATTGAAAATATTCAAAAGGAAGATCATGCTAATGCTACTGAAAGAGATACTATGATAAAGATTTTTTCATTTTACTATGATAAAGATAAAAATCAACTTTTCATGAAATATAAACGAGATCACAGAAAACAGTATGTCGTTGAAATGACTGGTGGTTTACAAAAATGTTAGAGTTCACAAATAATCCACATGTACAAATATCCAGGGTACATTTTCAACCAAAACCAGAATAACGAAAACCTATGTATATCAATGTTAGTGCACCATTTCATTGTAACCTCGATTATAATATTCCTTCTGAAATTAATGTTTGCCTTGACATTGCAAAACATCAACCTATCCTTGGTAAACTCCTTCGTAAAATTAGTATCTGTGATAATCAATATGGTAAAATGCATTCTTTGTATTTGACCGTCCACACTATGTTAAAGTAGAAAAGAAATATTTTGATACTCTACATGTGGACTTAAAAGATGAACAGGGGATAAACTTACCATTTGAATTTGGTACATCCAACATTACACTTCACTTTAGGCAGAAGAAATGATTTCGGAAAGTACGGATTATAGTTCTGACATTACACTTAGATCGAATGCTAGTACGAATACATATAGCAATAATCATCCATCACATTTCTTAAAAATCTTAAATCATCGTATTCATCTTAAAAATTCATTATGGATCGTAGGGCTTAGTGAAATTCATATCCGCTTAACTTGTTATAATGTAATTGAAAGTCAAAATATTCTAAGTTATGAAACAGTGGATTAGCAAATGTAAAATATAAAATATCGCCAGGATAATTTTTTCCAATTCCCTCTTTGTTAGAGGTTGTGAATAAAATCACATTAAGTCCAACATTAATTTACTTTGATTTTTCAAATACTGTTACTATTAACACCAATGCAAACATTAAATTACTTTATCTTTCACACATACTTGTTTACAATTAGGTTTTGAACGGGGTATTAATCTATTAAAATCAAAACAAGCCCTAAAACAGCCTTACATTGACACTGGATATCCGCATCAAGCATTTGTATAAAATGACCTTATACAACTTCAATTTATAAGTGATACAAAAGAACCCTTACTACGTATTGTAACCATGACTGATAGTAATCATTGTAAAGTACAGACAATAACATTTCAGAATGTACATTATTTTCGTTTAGGTAAACTTTCCTTTGACACAATTGAAATGCTACTAAAGGAACATGCAAGACAAAATATTTCATTCGCATCAGGGACATTGACCATAATACTTCACTTTTAACAATAGTCATCAAAATGAAAGTTGTACTTCATGGTAGAGGCATCCCTTATTTTGCTAGACCAGTTTTTCAGCGTGGAAATGGATTAGGGAGATTATTTCGAGATCTCTTTTGATTTTCTATGCCACTTATTATACAAGGAGCTAAAGCAGTTGGTCGACAGGCATTACAAACAGGAATGCAAGTTGCAGGAGATGTATTAGAAAATCGTCCATTTAAAGAATCAGTTAAAAGTTGAGTGCAACAGGCAAGATCATCTTTAAGAACTAAAGCGGAAAATAAAATTAATCAGTTGCTTCGTGGTAGTGGTAGACGACAGGCGCGTAAACGAAAATCTCTTCTTGTTCCTAAACGTATTGGACCACCAATTATTAACAAAAGAAGGAAGAAAACAAAGTCTTATCGTGAAAGGGATATTTTTAATTAGGTGATAAAATGTCTTTCCTTTCAACATCAAGTAAAGAGTGTTGTACTAATGAATTTGATTTGCAAACTGTCCCCATGACTCAAACTGTTATTTAGTCTTCTCGTGTGCAAGATTATCATCTTATTTCTACTCTTACTTCAGAGGGCCCCATTGAATTTGTGATTCCGGAGGATGTTGGAGAATATATTCATCCTGCATACTTGTACTTGTATGTACGTTGTAAAATAATAAAAGCTAATGGTGATAAATTAGAAGTATATAAACGAGCACAAGGCGATCAACCAACAGTGCAAGCTGATGTTGTTCAACCAGTAAATAACTTTCTTCATTCTATGTTCAGTCAAGTCAATATATATTTGAATGATAAATTAATTTCTCCCTCTTCTGAGTCCTATGCTATTCGAACTTTCTTGGAATCAAAACAAAATTACTCTGAAGATGCTTCGAAAACTCATCTCACATGTGCGTTGTGGCATAAAGATATTGCTGGACAGTTTAATACTCGTGATGAAAATAATGCTGGTTTTCGTAAAAGAGTGCAAATTACTAGTGGTAGTGCTCCTCTTGAAATGTTTGGACGTCCCTCTACAGATATGGTAAAATTAGATCGTATACTTCCAAATAAAGTAAGTTTGCGTATAAAGCTGTTTCGTAATAAAGATTCATTTTGCTTAATGGTTGCTGACAATTCCAACTTTAAAGTTGTCCTACAAGAAGTTGTATTATATGCACTTCGTCTTACTATTTCTGTTGACTTGTCTCTTCATTTAAAATCTTACATGGAAAAATACTGTAAAATTATAATATTGATAATTTATTGTTGGGAATTGTACTGAAAAACCTTGTCATTACATTCGTAGCAAATACAGCAATGAACCGTAAATATCATTTGAACCATCTATATTTTGAACATGTCAATCTCAACAAATTGCAGGTTCAGGTAGGCTCCAAATTTTATCCACCTACTCCCCTAGCACCCTATTTTGTAAGAGCATTATTCATTTAAAGATATTTCACCCTTTTTTCTGGTATTGGAATCTTTCATCGAAATACTGCACATACGATTATTTGTCATAATTTTGCACATGGTTATACCATTTCTGCATTTATTCTGTCTCCTACAGAAAGTATTGACGATTGTACTTGGGATGTTGTAAGAGACTCTTCTGTTAATATAAAAAATATCCTTTCGTCAAGCTCTAGTACAGTC
Organism: Lepisma saccharinum; assembly: GCA_022664845.1. Classification (NCBI taxonomy): domain Eukaryota; kingdom Metazoa; phylum Arthropoda; class Insecta; order Zygentoma; family Lepismatidae; genus Lepisma; species Lepisma saccharinum. Next base: position 71,003 of record JAGDQP010006023.1, read on the forward strand.
TGTATTATGTATTGTGTATGCTTAGTTTGATTCGATTATAGGAAATGATAAAAATAGAAATATATATACCGATGGTACATTTTTAATTTCAATCTCATCCACTCAGGTTTCGGGGCTAGTACACTTCTCTGCTCTCACACATGGTGAAAATGATGGGGACGAACACGAAAGGTTAGTTTAGAAAGAACTTGTTATTATAAATCCTGACTTGGATTGTTCACAAAGTTGGATATTTAAACCTCCTTTACCCTACTCCCACTAGACGACACCTTTACGATTAAATAACGACTACCTCTCTTAACATCTCTATGGTCTTCACTGGAACGATAGTGATACCCCCTACAGTGAAGTTAAAAGTGTGATTACCAAATATAGTCAGCACGGTAATGTAGTGTACACTTTCGGGAAAACAAGACAATTTTTTCTCGAATCTGTCGAATGGAATCTGGAAAAGTGTGTTGAACCTAGAAGAAGAATTAAAGTGTCCTCACTTTTCTCACTTGTCATATCCCTCAAGACAGTGCATTCGTTATTTGCATCGATTCTCGTATTTTCGATGTGTAGTGAAAGAAGGATGGACTTATGGAAATTATATCAAATTTTATGAACTTTGTTTATCAGTGTTAAATTAAACTGTTTGTATACATACCAAGCCCTATAACAAACAATGTGTACGGAACAGTTGATGAAAGTGATTTTACCTGATTGTTTATCTGCAAGTGTACTGACTGGCATTTATGCCTTTAAAACATTACCTGTACGTGTACACTTTCCAGCAGCACAGATTGTTAATTTAAGTTTTTCCTCAAGTAGAGGTTGTCATTGGACTTCAATTTATATGAATGAAAATTCAAGGGGGGGATATTTTGATACCTTTGCAAGACACCTCCTAACCAAATTGTTAGTTCTTAAAACGAAATTGTAAATTATATAAATATAACAAAATTCAGGTTCACGATAATACATCCATCCTTTGGGGATTATTTTATATAGTATTTATTTACTTTACTGTAAGTGATGTTAATATCATATCAAAATTCAATACTTTTCATCTGAGAAAAAATGATCAAATTGTAGTAAAATATGTGAAAGAAATTATAAAACAAAAAACAAGCAACGTTGTAAATAGTATTGTACTAATTTTCTTCTTCATTTTAAAGAAAAATAAATATGTTAATATATGTTAAACCTTTCTTGTTATCATTTATGAAAAATCCTTATTTCGAAATGAGAAATATTCATGTCATTCTTTATTATTATTCTACAGTAACTAAAGTGTTTTGTAAAAACAACTTGAACATGCTTCTTACATTTGCATGGCTGATAAGGTATTTACAGGATTTTGTGGTTTCTCATTTTTCATCCAGTGTTGTAGTTGTAAGCAGTTTCTTAATGCACAAGTATTGACCTGGACAGAGTCATGATAAGTACACTTAGATATATCAGTTTTCAAATTTAATTTTTTCAGGGCAGGACATTCCTTTACACTTACATTATTCACACTTTGCAAGTGAAATAGTTTTTTAATCCACTATACTTTTCCAAGACCTTTCAATAAATGTAGCTTCCCTTGAAAAATTATTCTACGAAGATGTGAACCGCTGTATCCACTTGTTGTGTCCCAATGTAAATCGTGAAAATTTTGTGTTAATCATTGCACTTGTTTTTGATATCCTAGTCTTACTTCCAGAATGTCACATGGAAGTTTTACTACACAGTGGAAAAAAAGACTAGCATCACACGCTACAACATAAAATTCTCTCATAATAAACTTATGTACAGAGATTTTAAATCCCTGCACATCAATAATGTACTGTTCTGAAGACACACTTAGAGACTTTTCTTCAGAAAATTGTTCATGTATTACATCTCGTATGAGTTGAGCAATGAATTCACTATTATGAACTAATTCTCTACAAGATTTGAAAAAAGGATTCATGGCAATACTTACATGACCCTGTCGTTTGAAAATTTCATAGTGCTCCACAAACGTTTGATGGTGATTCACTTGATTCAACAAATGTTTTGAAAGTACTTTTCATGTATTCGACACATATATACAGTTATTATGAAGAATCTTCAACTTACACCCACTACAAGTAATTGGATTGTCCTTTAAATAAGTGCGAAATGTATGTAAATCACACGATTCCGCAATAAAAATACCACCACCACAAAATACACATTTTCACTTGTTCCCTCTTTACAATATTTTAAAGTCTCACTCGATCTTTCCTTTCCAATCCATTTCACGTAACCAATCAATAATACCTTTATATGAACTTTTACCACTTTCCAAAGCCCATATTTCTCATAATTGTTTTATCATCACTAGTTTTAATCAGTTCAGGATGACCATGCTTATATAGATATATAGTATGCAGTTCTTTCTCAGTTGAGTGTTTTAAAATCACTCGCCACACACATTTACAAAAATGTTTTTCAATTTCTTCGCCTGTTACTAGTTCATTTCGTTTCATATATCCCAAACACGCACGCGCAGTTTGATTATTTTCCTCATTAAAACATCCTTCACAGATCGAAGCACTTTCAGGATTCCACTGCTGTAAGGCTAGTTAAATACACTTTTCATCTACCCACTTGTTCTTGCATCCACACTTGACACTTTTCACTACTCGACTCCCTCCTGTTGGTTTCACTGCTGCTACTGCTGCTCGTGTTAGTGGTGCTACTTCTGTTGATACTGGTAAAGCTATTCCTGCCGCTGCTGCTGCTCTTGATGACTGCTTTACTCCACTATTCTTAAACACAAACGCTTCTTTACAGGATATTCAGCTCCCTCCAACACACGCTGCTTTGTCTCTTTCTTTGGCGCAAATGACGAATATACCACACTAATATCATCCTCCTCCTCCTCCGTCTTTCTCTTTGGCACTAGTGAGGAATATACCTCCCGAATATCATCGTCGTCATCCTCCTCTTTTACGAGTAAAAAGGAAGATAATAATGATGGCTCCGTCTTTACCTTAGATCCGAACAAACCATATAGTGTATGTTTTTTTCTTCTTCATAACTGCTATCAAGTAACTCCAATGTCTTATAAAGCTTCTCCACATCTTCTACATGACGTACTGCACCTTGCTGCTGTTCTGTCATTACTGAAGCTCGCGTCTCTTTATAACAACACATACAACACTACTGCCCTCTCTATATATTTAAAACTTTCACCCACCCAATGACGTCAAGTAACAAGTAATATCCTAGTAGTGACAACGAATCCTGCTATAACGAGATCATTAATCATTCTGTTTTTTTTACAAATTTACTCTCGGATTTGACAGCTCGCTAATTAAAAATTAAATTGAGCTTAACTCTTGCGTCTTACCCCTTTCCCCGGCCAGGAACACAAATATCTATAACGTAATGCCACAGGGCATTTGCCTTTTTGTTGGATGAAAAAAAAAATAATAGTGGGGTTGGCTTCGACGAGATACCTACAGGCGCAAAGAAATTAATTTAGTTTAAGAAGAAGAAGAAAAGGAAAGAGTTACCTTTTTCTTCACGACCCTTTCTTTACCAGACAACACAACTGGAGATAATGAAGTCATTGCCTAGAGGCCAACACCAATTTAGTTGAAGAGAAAAAAACAGAAAGGCTAGAGATTAATATTTTTTTGAAAACGAAATAAAAAAAATGAAATTATTATTGTCGACAATTGATATGAATGCAAGAAACTTCAAGTACCTTTGAATATGACACACAAATAAATATATTTAGTAATTACA
>JAGDQP010006024.1:0-12178 GCA_022664845.1 Lepisma saccharinum
TGCGTCACTCTTCCCTTTACCCCGAAAGGGTTCTTGTACTGATATCACTTATTTTGTAAGGCTGCATATTAAAAAAAAAGTCATAGTCTTCATACAAACGGTTAATTTGGTCCTTGGTAGGCGCCGTATCACGAGAACGGTAAGCAGTATTAAAAATAAGCATTTTTTACCACAAAGGCGCCCGCAATTGACTCCAAAACGCCACGGTACCAACCGTTTTGGGCTAAAGCAAAACGACGGACAGAATGGCATAGGCCCTTTTCTAGCATAGTATTCACCTGGTGCGACAAGGGCGCTATTAGATTGTCGAGCTTTCTGATCAACATGCTCGCCGAGGAAGCTGATCAGAAATCTGAACAGTGTAATAGCAAAAAATCCGCCGAACTTGCTCAAGGACTGGCTTGTCGAGTAAGCTGATCAACAAGCTCGATAGTGTAATAGCACCTAAAGGGGGCTCTGAGAAACCTCAGTCACGATGCCCAAGATTATGTAGATTTGAAGCCACGCCAACTTCCGCAACTAAGTGATTGTGAAGGATTGATATAAATATCTATTAACTTTTAGTGAAGATTAGCGATTGAAATGTTTTGTCATTTGGATTATCCAACACAGCTTGACTCGTTTCATTCTTCGGTTCGATTTCAGAAAGTAGGGTGGCATTTAAAAATATTATGACATATTTAAAAATACATTTCAAGGCCTTTAGGCAATTTCATCCTAGGTCGAATTATTAAGTCATAATAGTCATGTCATCGATTTTTAGAAATATATTGCACAGTAAAATTACTTCCTCTCATAACAAACCCAAAGTAATTGTGTATGGGTTGGTTTGAAAAGTGTTAAACAGAACTTGTCTATTTGCAGTCGACATGCGTTTTCTCCTTAGATTATCATGTACATTGATGTTGTTAGAAAGACGTGTCACATGATGTGTGGTTTAAAATCTACGTCACCGAACCACAGTTTTTTTTCAGTGTTCTTATACACACTGATCACATTACATAACCAATTCAAATCTAAGAAAATGGGGAGGGTGACGTTATAAACCTCTTGAGTAGTTCATTTAATTATTTTTATTTATCTGTATTAACATTGTCAAACATGACTCTTTTTACAACAAAGAAAGTGTGTGTGTGAGAGGGAGAGAGAGAAAGAGCGAAAGAGACAGACAGACAGAGAGAGGGGAGAGACAGAGAGAAAACAAGAAAAAGTGAATTATTGCATCAGCATTTTATATCGAATAACTATTCAACAGATTCAAATTGCCTGATAATAGTATGAATTACAAGTTCGATTTAGCCAATTTTCGTATTGATAATTTGCCATGTGAGAAACTAGTCGCGAGTTTCGGATCTGCAGATGGTAGGGATGTTGGTTTGAAACCCAAGTCCGACCATAATGACAGAAGATTTCTGGTCTTTTCTCAGTTTCACCAGGCAAAAGTCGAAATCGTTCTTAACGTATTGCCCTGACGGCTGCCTTCCCCATACTCTCCCTTACCCTATTCCAGCCAGTGGCCCGAGATGCCTTCAGACAAGAAATAAATTGAAACAAATTTTAAGAAACTACACTATCTGTGCAAGTAGGAAGTTAACTGAAGTCAATATATGATTCTGGCAGGCAGTTGATAAGGGAATTGATTGCACTTTCTATAGAATTGAGCGTTTCGATCTGCACAAATCTCTTCCAAAATAGTGTAGATAAATCGACGGCTTTCTCCAATTTGTACTTTTTATTTGTTCTATTTTCTCTGTTGCATATAGCCGTACATGCCTAGCGTAAAGCCACAACAACTCAGAAGGATGACGTCCATTGTCAAATACATCTTACGGTATTGTGGTAGTGGCTAGAGTGTCTTACGAAGATATAGTTATTCTATTCAGGTAATGCCATTTCGAAAATCCTCGAAGAGCCTACAACTGCGAAGCATGCGTGAAAGGAATAGAACATCGCTGTCGTCAATATCCAAGTTCCCGAGGACGATAGCATGAATTATATTATATTATTATATTGAAATACATAAGTAAAACTAATATTTGTATCTCGAAAGAGGAAGCATGCAGAAATACCTTATGATGAATCGATTATTATGGGTTGGGAAACAAAAGTTAGACTAGAATAGAAAATAAAAGTTTAGACAAGCCCCTTTTGTGAAGCTTCGTTAAGGAATTACGTAATGAGGAAACTTGAAAAGTCATTTCTGAGGCTTCACCCAATACAAAGGTATTACTGATTCTCAAAATAGGTTGATAGTGGATTTTCGAAAACTTGTCGTCTCTTCTGAGACTGTTTAGGAGAGAATGACAAAGGGACTTGGGGAAAATATAACAATGTAGGCCAAAACTCTTCTGTTACCCTAAAAAACATCAAACAACTTTGTCCCTGGAAGAAGTAAAAGTTTCTAATGAGTTTATATTTACGTAAAGGAAGAAAAATAAGAGACTAATACTTGTTCTCTTCTTAACGTACATGCTCTTTTGAATTTCCTCTTAACATAACTATGTACGCTCTGAAAGCAATTGTGAATGATAAGGTTTCATGTTACATATTACATACTTTGATTTGGCCGATGTAGTTTACTGGATTAGAAGATCATTTTCTTCGAGCATAAAGTATCGAGGTATTAAAAATAAAATAAAAAGTATTGTATTATACAGTCATGTGGTCCTATTTAAATATATAACCAAAGTCATTTCCGTGACTCATTTCTTTACTGCTCCACTCATCTATTATTTGGTTGGTAGGAAGAAGAATAGCGAAACATCTTAAAGACAGTATCAAGGATTAATTAAAGAAACGCATACAAAACTAAACATATAGCATAATCTAAACGGTGTATCAGCGTTGAATATTCGATTAAAAATTGTTTGAACATGTTTCACCTACCCTTTTAACCATAATGTCACCAGCCTCCGTTACTACACTATCCCCATTTCTCCATTTCAGACTGATGCTACGGTGCCTTGTATTTAAGCATCGTCTCTGAAACAAGGCTTTTTCTGCATATGCGTAATACTGCAGAAGCATCTGATGAGCTTTTACAGAAGGTTGAACAGCACGTTCTGAAGACATAAACCTGCCAACTATCCTTTAATTACCAACCGCGTCTCGGAAGCATTGAAATCGTGACCAGCTCGAATAACGATGTCTCGTAATGTTTCTTGTTGTCTACCCTTTTGGTCTCCTACCATTTGTCTTCCTCTGCCTCTCTCGATTTCTCTCTCCATACCCACTCTCTCGGTCGCTATGTGTAATGGTAAGTGTGAATGTGAATATCTTGAAACTACATCGAAATTTCGTTTAGAACAATTTTAATTCCATGTGAAGACTTTCCGATGTTTTGACAAAAGGATATTAGTTGTATTTAATTACAAGTGTATAAAAGAGACAAAAAACATAACCATGAAACAATTGAAAGGTTTTCTGGGAAAAGGTGCTATCCCACAGAATTGTATTTCTGTCTAAATACTCTTAGCTATTCACTGTTTTCTGTGGATTTCTCCTATTCTTCACATACAGTATTATACATTAAAATAGTTCAGGTATAGCATGCGTGACATATAATGGTCAGGTCGTTACGCTAACAGATTGGAGATGGTGTAAGTTTTCATATAACAAAACTAACTCTGTTTCAGCAGAGTTGAGGGATAGTCCTTTTTCCACTAAGCTCTTCAATTGTGCAAACTTCGGGATATATTAATTTATTCACATCAAATCAAGAACAAAATTCTTTTTAAGAAATGTGTAATGTCGGAGGTATATGTGTTCAAAATAAGCCTTATAACCACAAAGTAACGAAGTGCGTTATAAAAACTTTGTTAATTTGTCACACTAATAAATACAATTGTAGTTGTTTCCAAAAATGTATTCGAGCAAACTTTGTAATTGATGTTTCCAAAAAAGGAGATTAAAATGTTTATATACGTCACACCAGGAACATGTCGGGGTGGTACTTACATAACTAGATCCTGGCTGATTACTGTCCTATATCCTCTTGCATCCAATCGCGGACTGAAACTAAGATGCCTAAAGGCCATAAATAAAGTTCGAATTATATTTTACGTACCGTTCAATATTCAGTTCTATCAGAATCAACTGCTATTGTGGAGAATTGTTCCTATGAGACACACATTTTAACCACGAACATTTTTTTCGGGTACAATTTCGATTGCAAATGGTTAAATAATATGAATTACGTCATTATTTGGTGTGATATTATATCATTTTCGGCGATGTATTACAAGCTTTGCACGCCTCTGGCTACGAAGCTACATTTTCCAAACTCCTTGACAAGAACTTTGTTTCTTATTTTGATGGGTTGAATTACTTCCGGAAGTTCGAAAAAATATTTTACTGATACATTATATGTATTCCTTGACGCTATATCATATCATCCTATATTTGAATATAAACGTTATCTTACTAACTCGATGGCTTTTGGAATTCGCAAGTTCATCGCCGAAGTAACAATCATTCGTCATTGGATTGTATCCTGGGCAACATCAAACCAGTTTTCATCAGAAACACATACTTCTCGAAGATCTCTTCTAATATTGTCCTCCCAACGATGTCTCGGTCTTCCCAATGGTCACCTTTCATCCGGCTAGCCAACCAGGATAGAATATAATCTTCATTTTCCCCCATTCGAGCTATATGGCTTGCTCACCTTAGACGTCACGATTTCATTATTTTTACATCTGCTGAATCGTACAGTTCGTAGAGTTCTTCATTGTGCAGTCTCCTCTCTTCTCCCGTCATCAAGTCCCGTTTCTGCCCGCATATCGTTCCCATAATCTTATTTTCACACACGTAATTTATGTTTACCTGCTGGGGTCGTACTCCGACTTTCGCAAAAGTATTACCGAGAGAAAAAAATGTACTGTGTACTTTGAATTTAAGTTCCTTAATAAGATGTATTAGTCGCGATGTTAGAAGTTAATGGATTGAATAGAAACACGAGTTGCCCGATACTAAAATACTTTCTATTTCTTCCGTGGCCTCATTTATGTTTGTTACATATGCTACCAAGAATTTTATTTTAATTCATTTTTTTCTTCTCTATAACTCCATCTCAAATTCTTATATTTTTATTTCCTACATTCCCTGTGTTTCGAGTTCTTATCATGTATTTTGTTATATCTATGTTTACATGTAGAAAATCTCATCGCACGCTTCTACTTAGACATCGGAATTGCTTTGTGGTGCGTGTATATCGTCCCCTATTTAATCTACATCATCCTCGTATACGAACAGTTGATTCAAACTATTCAATGATATAGTCCCTTTTTGTTCTCTTTAATTTTTTAAATCGCATGTTCTAACGCAAACTTAAATAGTAGTGGTGACAAGACATCACCTTGTTCCAAACCATTGCGAATCTTGAAACTATCTGACGCATTATTACCTATCCGTACTCTGCTTATGAGACACATCTTCACTAGTTGAACTTTTTATCGAAATTCTAAATCGTATCATTACACTGTATAACTTTTCCCTTTTGATATAATCATATGCTTTCTTAAAATCCATGAATAGCTGGTGAACAGTCCTATTGTATTCCCATTTCTTCTCCAAAATTTGTCTCAAGGCGCAAATCTTGTCCAACGTGGATTTAGTTCTTCTAAATCCACTTTGGTGATCTCCAATTATGTCATTTACGTATACACTTAGGCATGTTAACAGAGTATTACTTACTATCTTGTAACAGGTTGAAAGTAACGAGATTCCAAGGCAATTATTACAGTCCGATTTATTGCAATTTTTGTAAATCGGAACTCTTATACAGGTTTTCAATTCATTTGGGAACTCTTCTTTTTTTTCCATATAACACTTATCAATTTCTGTAGTTTCTTGATTAGAGCCGTTCCTCCCGTTTTAATTAATTCCGCTGGAATATTGTCTACTCGGGGTGATTTGAAAATTTTCAGTTTCTGTAAAGATATATCGATCTCGACCTCGCTAGGTTCGGGAATCCACGGTTCTGCGGTATGAATTTCAAGTTCATGTGTTTGTTCCCCGTTGTATATACTAAGAGGTTTATAAAAATAACTTTTCCACACATTGACAATTTTAGTCGGATCCGCCTGAAGATCTCCATGTTAATTTCTAATAATTCTTAACTTCGGCTGGTAGCTTTTCTTATCGAGTTTACCTCTTTGTATAGACCTCGTATGTTAGTTGTCGCGCTGTTTCGTCTCGGTGTCACCTGCCGCTCCTCTGTACGACCTAACGTCCATTATGTAGGTGTGTCTTCGTCTGTCTACTAATACGTGATCGATCTGTTTGAGAGTTTTGCAGTACGGAGAAACCCACGTATATTTATGTGTGTTTTTCTGTTTAAAGTATGTGCTCTTTACGAGTAGGTTTTTCGAAATCGCGAAAGTTATGTGTTTCTCCGTTATTCATATTCTTTTCGTGAAGGCTGTATTTGCCTATAGTAGGTCTATATTTTTCTTCCCCCCATACCTTTGCTTTTAAATCCCCAAACACAAATTTTGAATAATACTTCGGTATTCGGTCAAATAGCCTATCTAGATCATCGTAGAATATATCTTTGTCGTTATCATTTGCCACCTCCGTTGGAGCATAGACATTTATTAAAAACAGTGTTTCCCCATCGAGTACGTATCGTAACGTGCGATGGTCTTTCGTTTACGAACTCTATATTTGGATCGCCTGAAGGATACTGTTCTTAATGAGAAATCCTGTTCCGAAATCGTGATACTGTGCTCCACCGTAGTAGAAAGTGTACTTGCCCTGTCGGATGCTATCCTGACCCTTCCACCGACCTTCTTGTATCGCTAATCTGTCTAGTCCGTACTTCTCGGTCTAGCGTACCGCCACCTGAAATAATATACCGCCCTTTTGGTATATTATTCGTACGTTCCGCGTTCCTATTCTAAGGGCTTTCTTAATCCTTTTCTTAGATCCCCCTCAAGTAGTCCCCGCCCGGAGATCTGAATGAGGGACTAGTTTACCTCCGGAATATTTTACCCCAGGGGAATCCATGAATCATTTGTTAATATTTCTTGACATGTTTTAGCGGTTTAGAATTATCAGCTGTACGACCTCGCAGTAAAGGCAAACATGCAAGATGCCGTCCCCTGTCCATCTCTGAGTCTTGCTGATGTCGTTCAACCTCAGAGTGGTAATGGTAATGCTGCTTCCCATCACCATTATATTTTTGTTCGGGGCTATCTTCCGCTAATCTTTGTAGATCCCTCTCTTAACTGCAAGGCGGCAGTACTGGTTTTGGTTCGTCCCGGAATATTTCCGATACTCACCATATCTAGTTGGCATTCCGCTATCCGCCAGCTGGGGAGGCGCCTGGTTGGAGACCAGTAACTCCTTAATGGTATCGCTATAATAAAATTATTCCGAACTACAAATCAATGACCATATTAATTGCTATCGCAATAATTTAAGAAAGTTACAATCACTGATTTCAAACCGAGCACTTTTTTAATATGGTTGTAGTTGTAATTCCATTTTAATGCTTTTTTCTCTATTTTGGGTTTCAATATTACCGTATATATCAAACAGTTCATATTTTCCTGAATATAATTATATCTTTGCTTAGCTTTGTGGTTTGAAAGGCTTATCTTTAATACTCAATCAACGATATTTGCAAAATAGGATACTTTTCGCTTGGAAAATACCTGGGAAAATTCCTTTGTGCACTTAATATATTTACGACATTCGTTTTACGAAAATATTGTCTGCTATATATGCGCAATCCGGTAGTACCTTCGCTACCAACCCATATAGTTCTCGACTCTCAGACAGTAATTGGCACTTTCCTTACCTATTCAGAAATAATAAGACAATGAGTTAGCCGGGGTACAATATTAGGAACAAGAATACTCGGGTCCGGTCTGAGAGACAGCTAGTAACTTTTGTTGTTAAAAACTTAACTGTAATCAATCATATGAAACAATTTGAGTTGATTTTCTTTCCTTTTGTCTATTTTTGAAAAAATAAATAAACCAATATTAACGGTAAGGGTCTGAGAAAATAAATTTGAAATAATTTATAACTTTTATATGTTTGTGGCAAAAATCAACGAATTCTACACTTGAGCATATATGTGTGTTTGATTTCCAAAATGATCATTACTTTAAAAAAAATAGTTACATAAAATGTTAACGAAAAATAAAATATTAGTGATTATATTCATAAAATGTCTTTAACTAGAAAACTGCAGGATGTTTCTGTCAACTATAAATTCAATATTTTCAACACAATACCTGCAAATTTTAGTAAACGCTCCAAGAAAATAGCTTTACCACACCAATGTAATACGTATGGTGAACATCTCGAGGAATAGCTAGTTGTTTAAACTGTACGGGAAGAAGTTAAATGAGGGGTAGAGAAATGAAGGTGATAAGCCTATTTTCGGGATTCTTTGTTTGTTTGTAATGCCATATGAAACACTGCAATATAAGTTTTGCAACACAATTGTCAGATGGGAAATAACGAGGTTCAATCAATGTGAAAATGCAAGACAATATATAAGCCAAGCGGAATAAAGGAGATCAGTCCAACTTTAAAATGCTCTCCTGATTACAATAAGCAGAAGTGTACACGATGGTTCTTTACCTCACCCTTTATCTTGCCTCATCATCCACTTCATCCTATACTTAATCACCTTTCACCCACGTGTTTTTATAACTCAGATAACGACAATTCTGACCATTTCCCATTCTGACCATAGTCTAACCATGATGAAATTGTCACGCAGCATTTCATAGGATAAAGGTTATGCTTTGCTGAGCAAGGAGAAAAAATATAATTTAAACTACTCGATTGAATAACATATATTACTGATTATCTTTTTCGAAATATGCAATATTGCCAAATTTCAGAAATTTCAAAATATGTCTTTCTAACCCCGTAACTGTTAATTTTAGAGTAAAATGATGTTTTACGCTGTACGGGGTTTTGAATTTTCGAAAAAAATCGTAAACGAATTTCAACCATGTATAATAAAAAATAAAATAAATTCTATAGCAGGGACACCGAGAGTTTCTAAAAGCAACGTTTGGTCGTTCTCCCCACAAAAGTTGTATATGATTGATGATTTTAGGATTTTACCAGGATCCATAAGCAAACTCTTGCCACTTCCAAAGAGATACTTGAGTACAAGTGGTTTTGTTTTTACTTGTTTATCTAGTTGTTAAAATGTTGAAAATATTGCATTACAATGACATGAAAGCACGATACAAACTTTTGATATAGACCTTCGTCTTGTTTTATTTCATACTAATGCAATTGTAAGCATCTACAAACCATTGCTATGTTGCACTCTACTGAACTGTCAATTTGTCCCCCCCACCTTTCAACTTCCCTCAACACCTGCTTCACTCTGTTCTTAATCATCTTTCACTCACATATTTTATATTCTTCAGATAGCTTGGTACGCACGTATCAAGTTTGATTATCTGATTGTATTAACGTGCTCCACGTTTCAACTTGCCCCATGTTTCAACTTGCCCCATGTTTCAACTTGCCTCACCACTCGCCTCACCACTCGCTTCACCCACCGCCATATGATGTTGGTTTAAGACCATTAAATATTAGTCTTAATGAAGGTTAGTTAGTGCAAGCAAAAATTTCCAAACGGATCTGCAATCTATTAGTGTGTTTGTTCATTGATACTTCACATATGAGAAAGAAGTGTTCAAAAGTGAAGTAAGAGTAAAGAAGAAAATTGTATATGATTAGTGAATCCAATGAAAGTTAGTGTTGTGTATGTACTTACAGTTAGAAGTTTTGATATGTGATTACTACCGTCCGTGTGAAACACACTCATATTTAGGCTCTACTGTGATATTGCGTATCAAAAAAGTTAGTGCGAACAGAGCTTCAGTTTCATATTGGACATAGTTTCTTTCCGTCCCTCAAAAATTCTAACAAGGTAAGTGCGACCAAAATATTAGATTTGATACGTACATACTACCATTACACCTACAATCAACAGCAACCAAGTGCTCTCTTCGTGTGAAGTATCAATTTAGATGTGTGAAGTATTGATTTAGAATCAATATAATCTTCAACGGCAAGAAACGAACGATCAACAACTTATTTTTAATGTTGTATTTGTCTATCTGTTCACAGTTTAAAAAACACGTTTCACATTTGAACAAAAGAGAACATTGACTTTGTGACTTTTCCACGTGTCTGTAGTGGGGTTCGAAGCTGGATTCCGAACTCATCTCTCCGCTCACCTACGGAGACATTTAGCTAGTAACTACTATTTTACTATTAATTTATGTTACTAAATATTTCTCTGAAGTAAAACCCATGTGTATACGCTAGGTGACCATATTTTTCAGTGATTCTGGGGAGAATCGGGATAATTCCACTTCTTTCTTAAACTTTGGTAAACTTTATTTTTATATGGGCCAGTCTAGTAGCTTTAGATTTCGGCCAGTCACGGTTCGCCTTTAGCTGTTAAGTGTTAAAATCCACACCCATGCCCCTGCCGGGACTCGAACCCGGGACCTTCGAGCCTATGGCCTACCGCCCCAGACCGCTCCGCCACCCGGCCGGCTCCACTTCTTTCTTGTTGCAGCTGTAAATTTGACTACATGTTTTGACACGTGGTTTTCACTCATGGTTGTGTCGTGAGGCAGTGTTGCATAAATAACAGTGAAAATCTACTGCTGGCAAGTTGGCGCTTTAGCGTTGTTGTTTACGCATCGGAGAGCTAATCTGGTAACCCAGGTTATGCTCCCGGCGCCGCGATGTTTTTTTTAAATATAGCTACATATTTTCAAATTTTATAAAGTTCACTAACTGTCTAACCTAACTAACCGTCTAACCCCATGGCATTATAAACCCACAGTGTTATTTGATATTTTACGAATTCTTGTTTGATATTTTACGAGCGATAGTAAGTAAAAGCCAGGGGGGGGGGAAAGGAATGGAGAGTTTTCTGAGTAGAAACACCGCAGCCAGAATGAACCTATAGTGTAGTCGTTTAATTCAAACGTTGTTAACTAAATACCGTTTGCATCTAGTGCCTTCTCTGTCTGATGATTTAGCCAAATCGGTTCAATGCTCGACTTCTAACTGAGCAACCCATGTTGAAATCTCACTACAGCTGTAACTTTTTTTTTCACGGTATCAAAATCAACACTGTGTGTTGTGTTGATTTAACATAAAAAAGTGGTAGTCACTCTGGGACACTGCATTGTGTTGAATTAACACCGCTATTTTTTTCAGTGTAAAGAAACTAAGAAGGTCGTAATTGAAACAGCAAAACTAGGAAAGATATATAACCTACTTGCAATGTTCACTATATTTTAGTTGAAATACCATAGTGACGCTTTCTTGTTAAAAATAACTTTTAATCATAAACGTAAAATTCCATAAATTTGTTAATATTAATTCTCTGATTCTATTACGAATCTGGAACTACAATTACAGAGAAACGTCACCGTGTTCGAATTTTTCAACTGATTTGAGCATGTTAAGTCTATTCAGAATCAAGATAAAATATAATGGCACGATTTCTCGTTTCTAACTCTATTGGTAGCAGATGGTTCACGTTATGGAATTCCCTTTCAGATACAGGCCAATTCAGCGAGAAAATCGTATTATTACGCAGGTCCAACTGGTTATCACATGCAGTCATGTAACTAGCACGAGAAATGTCATTTATCGGAAGTGACTCTAATGGAGGTAGTTTCTCAATTAATCCGCTTGGATGTCAGGACATTTGAATCCAATACTCATCCGCAAGTAATGTGCCTCATATCGAAGGGACATTATATATATACGTGTGTGTGTGTGTGTGTGTGTGTGCCTGTGTGTGTGAAGAGGGAGAGCAATAATTTGAAATCAGGAGAACGATGAATATACGGGAAATACTAGGGGTGAATATTAAGGTTTGTATCATTACTACTTTTTTTTAGTTTTATACCTAAGAATGGAAGCTGCTTTCTGACAAAGACCGCGACCATAATAAAGTTTACATATTATTTGAACGTTGAATATCTAACATATACAGAGTGGAAAAATATTAGTGGTATAAACCATAAGAACGAAAAGTTATGAAATCAAGGAGAAAATTCCTTTGAAAAAAAGAAATGATAGTTTCGGAGCAATAGGCTTCCAAAGTTGATACGGACGTAACACGTTATGACATATATTTATACGTAATAACGTAATCCGT